>VDFB02070090.1:0-51387 GCA_007258455.2 Sequoia sempervirens | reverse complement strand
GATCTGACTGGTTTTGACTGATTTTTCCAGAATTTGATGCTTTTTGGGTCTGATTTTTCATGCTTTTCACTGATTTTTCACGCTTTTTACTTGTTTTTCTAGATTTTTCAATTTTCTGAGTGATTTTTCAATTTTTTTGGACTTCTGAGTGCGTTTTTGGAATTTGAGACCTTTCCAAATATAGAAAATTTCCAAAAATAGAAACTTTCTAAAAATAGAAAAAGCAAACCCTAAAAAAATAGGGAACCTTTGTTTGGTCCAAAATGCCAAAATGAAAATCGAAAAGCAAATTTCCTAAAAAGTAGGAAGTCTTAGAATTGGTCAATCTCACGTTTGCATCTTCGCTTTCCCTCGGCCTTCGGGAAATGCTTCCCATGACGCTTGGATGACTTCCATTCAAGCATGGATTAATGACTTGCTTGGGTAATCCTCGCAAACCGACTTGAAACTCTCAAAATGATGACCTCATTGTAAAAAGACAAATGATAATCAATTGCAATACCGAGGCAAAAAGCGAAAACAGGGGGTCCCCATTTGCAATGGGGCGATGTGTGAAATGGTCACAACAGGGCCCACAAAGGAATGCATTAAAAAAGAAAAAATAAAAAAAAAACCTTTATTTTTATGTTTTAAATGTTGCTGGGCGATAGGGGACGGCCGGCCGTCCCTAGGACGGTCGAGGGAAGGCTAGGCGTCCCCTATCCGTCCCCTTTCCATTCGGGTATGTTTCTTCTAATCAAGGACGTCCCCGAATTTCAGGGACTTTTGGGGGACGGCTGCCAGCCATCCCCTAGGCGTCCCCTGTCCTCGAAACATTTCCGGGACGGGTACGGGGGGCAAAAACCTAGGGGACGCGTCCCCGTGTACCCTTGGGAAAAACTTATAAATAAATAAATTCTTCCTTTTGTGCTCTAAATGCCTCTTTTTTGCATGCCTTGACAGACCATGCCTTGAACAACAACACTCTGATATCTTCCTTTATTCATCTTCTTTCTCCGGCGTACCCACTATTTCCCTTTGTGCTGTCCTCTTCATATCATACTCGGCGGAATATCGAGTGAATACTCAGAATCCCATCGGGGGCCAGCATAAAATACAAAATGCTATAGTAAAACCAACGAAGGAACAAAATAAAGATATCGGGTTTGATGAAGTCCAACGCTTCCAATGAAAATTTGTTCTATATATGTCGCACATTAGCAGTAGGCTTTCAATCTTTGAATGTTAGATTTTGTTCAGTGCAACATATAAGATAGCAATATTCACAAATTACTACTTCAAACACCTGGCACTTCTAATGATTACTGTGCCCAAAACGAACATGGAGAAGCATCAATTTCAACTCCAAGTGTGTAAATTTTAATGATCAGATAAATGCACAAAAAATTAATTCAAAATCAGACACAAAGACATAGCAGATACCTTGGGAAAACCCTCCTCTTGAGGGAGAAAAACCCAACAACAATATATCACTTATATATTGAATTGTCACAAAATGATCTCCTTACAAGGCCGATATGTAGGCCCAAAAGTATGCACCAAAGAGTGATGTAACGCAAAACTATATTGCTGGTAGAACTCAGCCTCAATCAATATGCACTTCTACAAAATTTGCTTTTCCTTCTAGACAATTCGCACTTAGACTTCAATGACTAATATAGAACTGAACTTAAACTTGATGATCAACAATGAGAATGCCATCGAGTATAAATACAAAATGGACGAGAGGACGTGTCTTTTCCAAGCACCAAGCCGGCCACCATCAAGAAGACGTCTTTTGGAAAATCGCGCCTCTTGTAACAAGATCGGCCTTGTTACAAAATCGTGCCTCTTCATTAATTAATGCTTTAACAAATAGAAGTGTCTCTACAAAAATCGTGCCTCTTGAGACTCCATAAATTAAATAGCTTGAGGCTATTATTTAATTTATTACAAATAATGATAAATAATACTTCTGACGCTGCAAGTGAACATCAACAGTTTGAACATATGCAGCAGATTTGGGATATTGACATATAATTTTTATTTTAAAATTTTGGGATGATAACAATGGACAAAATGAAGTGTTTAAAGTTTAAACTATGGAAAGAATGAACACATTGGATAGAAAGAGAAGGCATGCAGATGAATGATGGAGTCAAACGGATTTTGCACATGGTCTACATTGTTCACCTGTTGATGAATGCAAGAATGGTAGAAAACAATAGTAGTTGCATGTGGTCTTCACTGCAGTACCATTGCAAACACCGTTGTGAGGAAGAAACAAGTGAATGGAGGGCAATCAGAGAGAGGTCCAAGAAGAAACCTACTCTAATACCATATTGAAATGAGAGAGGAAAAAATAAGATTGCTCTCGAATCAAAATTCTGTCATTCACATTGCACTTCAAACAATTACAAAGTATTGGCATTATAAAGCCATTATTCCCGTATAAAACTATTCACGGTAATATAACTATCTGAACTAAATTTATTGATTAAATTAACAATAGCATGTTAATTTATTTATTTAACTATTTTATGTCATGTACTAAATTTTAACAGTATGTAGATTGAAGAAGGCACTTTATGGGTTGAAACAAGCATCTAGAGCATGGTATGCTAGACTTGACAAACATTTACAACAAGGGTTCAAGAAGAGAGTTGCGGATAGAAACTCATATATTAAGACTGAAGGTAATCATTAGTTAATTGTTGTGGTCTATGTGGATGACATCATTTTTGGAGGAAGCAATGACAACATGTGTCAAGGATTTGCAATGGAGATGTAGTAGGAATTTGAAAAGTCCATGCTAGATGAATTATCCTTCTTTCTTGGTTTGCAAATATCACAATTAGAGAAGGGAATATTTATCTCACAAATCAAGTATGTAAAAGAGATGTTGAAAAAGTTTAGAATGGAAGATTGTAATCCTGTAAGTACCCCCATGGTAACAAGATGTAAGTTAAGTAAAGATGATGAGTCGCCTAAAGCAAATAAAACACTTTATAGATCAATGATTGGAAGCCGTTTATACTTGATTGCTTCAAGGTCAAATATATGCAAGTAGTTGGCATGGTAGCAAGATTTCAAGTTGCACCAAAGGAAACACATGTTCAAGCAGTGAAACAGATACTTAAATACTTGAAAGGAACATTGGAGTTTGGCTTATGGTATTCAAGTGTAAATGATTTTACTCTAGTAGCATACACGGATGCGGATTGGGCAAACACTATTGATGTAATGTCCCCTCCTAGCCTCTAAGCAAAGGACATCACCTTTAGCCTATCCCAGAGTCCCTATAGGCTAAGTGGTTATGGTAAGGGGATTCATTTCCAGCTTTGGGTGTTGGGTTTTCAGTATTCAGGGAGACTTTCTATTTTTAGTAGGGCCAGTATGGTGCTTACTGTCTACAATGAGTCTTGGTGCATATCAATATTTCTCTAGTTTGAGCTTTTGGGATGTCACTTGCTATTTTTAGTATTTACTAAAAATAGTAAGTCTATTTTGGGTAACTGGACCAGGTCAGGCTTGTCTCAGCAACACATATTCTGTTGGTATAAGTTGCTAAGGTTTGATCATTTAAATATTTGATTTATGCTTCGAAAAGCAGTCTTTTATAAAATAAATTTATATTTATTCATTGAGGGTCATGAGGGGACATAAAAGTACCTTGGGCGCCTAGTGATTGACTTAAGTTGTTTTTAAAGCATCTAAAACGCTTTTGAAGGCTGGATAAGGAGTGGATGCCCAAGCAAGGAGATAAATTAAAATAAAAAGCTAATGTTTGGTTGATATTTATTTTAAATCAAAAACATAAGTCTCAAAAAGGGCGTGGGTTTTAGGGTTTTTGCCTTGGGTTGCCCTAATTTGGAGAAGCAGCTCTTAAAAGTTCATTTTTCAAGCTCATTTCTTCATGGATGCTTTGACGACTTACAAAGATGCTGTTGGTTTGTTACTAGAAGGTCTGAGAATGGGATTGAGGACGAAAACCCTCAATATCTAAGGCTAGTTTTGAGAGTGAAAGCCTGCTCAAGCTGGTGTATGATGGTTTCAATCAAGAATCACATCTGGGCGGAAAAGATGAAGATTTTCCAGTTCTTTTAAGTGGTTTTCAGTTTGGGTTTTGGTGTGGATTTGCTTAGAATCAGGTTGGTGTGGTTTGTTGGTGATTTTGGTGTGTTTCTAATCAATTTATGGGCATTGATTTGCTGGACTGAACTCACCTTTTTGCTCATAGCTCAGAAATGGAATGAGATTTCAAGATGGGTATTGATTAGAATGCTGTCTCTTCTCATGGCGATTCAAACAAGCATTGGTTTGCATTTTTTGGTGAAGGCGTTGAATTTCTAGAGTAAATTGAATTTCCAGGGAGGGATGCCCTTTGTGGTGATCATTTCTCAGTTTGTAATCTGCAAAAGCAGGCTACTGTTGCTGGTTAGTGTGGATTGTTTGCAGCGTCTGGGATTATTTGAAAGCAAGGAGAATAGGGTCCAATATTTGATTCAGTCCGATTTTCTGGGAGGTTTAAAATACTGCTGTCAGGCTTCTTTGAATCAGGTCTGAAAGTGTTCTTATTTTCTGATATTTAAGGATGTAAAAATCTGCACTTTCTTGTCAATGAAAATCTGAATATTGTAGGAAATGAATGTTATTTTCCTAGCAAGTTTCTTGTATGTTTCCTTTGCATTTAGTTATATATCATTTGGCATCAATATATCATGAATGGCATGTGAAAGACTCAAACAAACAAATCAGAAACAAAACACAGAACCTTCTTACAGTAGTTGGAAAAAATCAGAAAAAAATATTTGGGGGTTGTTTATTACAATTGATGATAGGAAGAGCACAAGTGGAGGAGCCTTCTTCCTTGGTAGCAACCTTGTATCATGGATGAACAAGAAACAAGCATCAATTTCCCTATCTACCGTAGAGGCAAAATATATTGTGGCAACATCATGTTGCACTCAAGTGTGGTGGATGAGGCAAACATTAAAGGACATCAAAGTAGAATATGATAAACCTATCACCATATTTTATGACAATACAAGTGCAATTAATATCTCAAAGAATCTAGT
The DNA here is from genome assembly GCA_007258455.2 of Sequoia sempervirens. Classification (NCBI taxonomy): domain Eukaryota; kingdom Viridiplantae; phylum Streptophyta; class Pinopsida; order Cupressales; family Cupressaceae; genus Sequoia; species Sequoia sempervirens. Next base: position 46,330 of record VDFB02070090.1, on the reverse strand, counting down.
GATGCTTTTAAGGACCAAGCATATTCCCGTAAGATATCACTTATTGAGAGAGCAGGTGGCTGGGGAACAAGTTGAGTTGGAATATATTGCTACAAAGGAATAGACTGCTGGCATATTTACAAAGCCACTTCCAAAGGACACATTTGAGTACTTAAGGGAAAAGTTGGGAGTAGTCCCATATTCATCTAATTAAAGGGAAGTATATATTCAGGGGGAGCTACTCGTAGTATTATCTTGTAGCTCCATGGAAAAGAAAGTTCAGAGATCGTTGGAAGACCCTTTGCCATTGATGTCAAAGGGGAAGAGCTAGAGAAAAGGGGAGTAGTATAGTCAGGGGGATCAATGCAAAAGAAGAGTTATTGTCATGTCCCTGAAGTAGAACACCAAAGTATAAAAATAACTAATTGTTGAGATACAAATAAATAAATAAATTAAATAGATAACAAAATACATAAATACAAATATTAATAATTTAATATTATTATAATTATAATTATCGTAATATAATATTATAAATATTAAAAATATATTAAAAATGTATATATATATATTATAACAGCAATGATATTCTATAATATCCAATGTTTGATGAAGGATAGCAGATGATATAGAGGAGCGGTGATTACCTATGTTAAGAAATTAGGGATTAAATAGAAATAGTTACAAATGTATTAAAGAAAAGTCAGTGCTCCTTAAAAGGCCAAAAAGGTGATTAGGAATTAGTTTTCAAAGGCAGCAAATACTTTTGGAAGAGGTGTGATTCCTTGGAGAGATATAACTTTTGGTAAGAGACACGATCTTGCAGAAGAAACATATCCATTGTGAGAATATATACGGGAGAACATTTTGTGATATCAAAGGAGAAGACAGTGGATCTGTAAAAGGAAATAAGAAAATAAATTATGTGATATCTGCTGTAGATAAGTGCTGTTTGCTGCCAGAACATTACCGGGAGACACTGAGATATAAACAGAAAATAGGGACAGAAATAGGAGAAAGATATCTGCAATCGAGAAATGGAAAATGGATATACAGGAGCAGAGATAAAATAGACAGACCTTCATGAGGCATATACAGATTTGGAAGGGCATTAAAATGAAGGATATAGCATTCAAAGATAAACAATAATCTGGGAACATAATTAGATTTAAACGCAGATATATGAAGCAACAAATAAGGGAATGGTTTAAAGAGCTAGTTTATCTTCTCTAACAGATCGAAGGGCTCCTAGTGAGCATATGATCTTATCAATCAGGTTTGGGTATCTTTATCAACAGATCTAAGATCATTTAGTTTCAGGCTGCATAATCACATTTAGTTTCAGGCTGCATAATCAATTGGCAAACATCAGATATGGCACCTTACATTGCATGCATACAAGGTTATACTCAGAAACCGCATTCAGTTAGAGCCATCAGCAAGTTACATCTTCCTCACATGAGTTTAGAGAGATAAGAATCAGACATAGTAACCTTACCACAGCATCTATTCTCCATTTTAGAGCTCATTACCCATTCATACTTCATTACAGAATTATGATCAAGCAGTGGCACCCTTATATGATATCAATATATTCAAGGATTAAACAATCAAACTAGTATTAGCCACCTAAAGTTGCCATTCAAATAAACCCGAGGAGCATCATTTCTAATGTCTCTCAAAGTTTATTGTTTATTGGCGTATGAGATATCTTCATCTATAAAAATAAAGGCAAAACTTTAAGATAAACCCGATAAGGGACATTACAGTTATATTCAGAATTGGGTTGCCATCAATGCCAAAGGGAAAAATTGTTAGAATATGTTGTCATTGATGTCAAAGGCACATCATAAATGTCAAGGAAAAGCATGGCCTGTCAAAGAGTTATATGCATGTTAATATTTAAACATTGAAAAAGATAGTTTGTATGTAATATAGGGCGATCCATATGGAGATGCTAAAATAAAGATTTAAGTTTCCTGAGCAGCCGACCTCCAAAGCAAACTTAAATCTTGGCCGACTCCCTTGGTGCTTTAATTATTAGTGAATAAATTAAATGAAAACTATTATTTAGGCCGACTCATAATCTCAAGGCTGCGACTATACAATGGCAAACAAAATTAAAAGGAGAAGTAGCAATCAAATAAAAACATTAAAAAGAGAAGCAATTAATATATGAGTGCAGCGATTAACATCGATAAGAGCAGCGATTTTTTTTTAAAGGCAACAACTAGAATCTATACAATGATTCATAATTATTTAATGAAGGAAGCAAGACAAAAGGTTTTTAACAAATGATATGAAAAGGTGCGATTAAGATATAAAAGAGGTATATGTTTATTTGATGAGTTGTATCTATTGTGAAAAGTGATATCCATTGTGAAAGGGTATGTCCTTTACCCTTATTAAAGACATACAAAAGGAACATAGAGTGGAGATAGAACAACAACAATTTTCAATGAATATTTTCAGAGTAATAAATAAAAGGAGAGCAGAAAATGAAAAGTAAATCAGACTTATATTGAAGATATTTGAGTGATGAAGAGATAGAATATGCTAGTAAATGAAATAATGATCAGATTTAAGAAGGAAGAAATGTGAGTTTGAATCAGATTTGTGAGAATTGTGAAAAGATCTAAAGTTAGAATCAGATTTGTGAATATTGAAAAGATTTAGAGTTTTCAGACTTTTGAAGATTGTGAAAAGATTTAGAGGTTGATCAGATTTGTGTGAAGAAGAATATCATATCAGCATTTGAAGAACTAATAGGTTGGAGCCTATCAAATAAGAGGTTGTAGCCTCTTGCTGGGTTGAAGCTCAGTTTGTGTGAAAAGTTGAAATTTCTGTTTGGAGGTTGAAGCCTCCAATAGGTTGGAGCCTATATTTTTGTCAAGTAGAGATTGGAGTCTCTAGTAGGTTGGAACCTACAAGAAAAAGAAACCATTTATATATATAAGAAAAAATGTGCCATGGGTTTCTCCCGAAAGGGTTTCCACGTAAAATGTGTGTCTCATTGTGTACTTAATTGCTAAATCTTGCATGTGTAGCTGATGTAATTATTTAAATTTGAAAAGTAAAGTATTGCTAGATATTGATTCACCCCCCGCCCCCCTCTCAGTATCACCGTGTGCTCAACATGTGTACCAATCTATTACTTTACCCCTCAAGGTTGTTGGAATGATCTTAACCAGTAAGATCATTCTCCTGGCCATTAGCTATCCAAATTGTTTCGCAAGTTTACAATGTCGTATAGGATCCTCCGATCCATTACCCATGAATTTCAGGAGTTTTCACCTCTCCATGTTTAGGCTTGTTGGGGGAGTCACCATCTTTCTTCCTTGATACAATGTTCGTGACTGGAACCTAGTTGGGAGTTTTGCCTCGTATATTTGGTGCTTCTCTTGCACTCTTGGCCATGTAGGAATCCTCTACTTGTCCTCTTTTGGCATTTTGCATGCTCAAGTTGCCCTCAAAATCTTTCTTGTGCTCCCTTTGTCCTAGAGTTTGAGGCTCAGATCCTTCAACTACTGGCTCTTTTGTAAGTAGTAGTTCTTCAATGCATCAAATGTTGTTTTTTGCATGTTTTTGACAACAATTCTGTGGACTGTCCTTCTCACTCTTCTTCCTTTGGTGGTTTGTATTGATGATTTCTTGGTGATTGGTAGGGTCCACATACGCTTTTTCAGGAAATGGTGTAAATGTATGAAATCAAATCAAGCTTTAAAACTAAACAAATGATCAATCAATTACACCATTTCAATGGAATTATCGATCAACAACTAGACCCAATTCAAATGATTTAAAGAACAAATAAGAATGCAAAGGATCTAACTATTGATGCAAACCTCAATCCCATTGTGGGATTATGTTCAAAGTGGATGTGGAGTGCTCAATTCAAACAAAATCCATGATGTTGCAAAGAAAATTGACGAAAATTGGGGTGGATGATGATTCACAAAAGAGCTATCAAATTGATCAAAATTGAGTAATCAATTCAAGAGAGTAAGTTTTCATAAGACTTGTCAATGATTATTATGTAAAATGGTTTGCTATTTATAGAATTTGGAAATCATGATCAATGGTCAAGATTGAAAATGGTGATCAAGGGATGAAATCGAATGAGAGAGGTGAACATGGATCAAAGATGGATCAAACGGTTAATAATCCATGAGGTAGGGATCAAAGATTAGATCAATGGTCTAAAATCCATGAGAGACTCAACAAACTCCCTAAATTTTAGGAGTTATGTTGGAGATATTTCCATGAGGAGGGAAATATTTGAATTCAAATTGAGAATATTCCATGAGAATATTCTTCAAATTATTGGAGGAATTAGAAGAAATTAGCAATTAAATAATTTAGAAATTACTTAATTGTGTAAGTGGAGGGAATTTAGAGTTTTAATTAAACAATTAGAAATCATTTAATCAAAATGGGAATTAGGACATTTATTTAAATAATTCGGATTATTTAATCAAATGAGAGGACTTAGGAGATTTAATTAAATAATTTTCATTATCTAATCAAATGACAATAAAATTAGTGTGAAAGAGGGAATTAATCAAACAATATGAATTATTTGATTAATAGGAGAAAAATGATGAATTTAATTAAACCATTGACATTATTCAATTAAATAGATGAAAATGAGTAAATCATGATAGAAATGGTGTTAGTAAGTGAAATCAAGTGTGCGATATACTCAGGACATTTTCAGGTGTCTACAAGTGGTAAGTTCCTTTCTTTTTCTTCCCACTCCACCTTTGTGTATTCTCTTGTTGTGGAAGTCTTTTTCGCTGCCCGACTACGAATTTGACTTATGCTTCAGTTTTTACTTCATTCTCAGGAAGGACTTTGACTTGGATATCATATGGTTGTATTTTTCTCAAGTGTTTCTTGTAATCTTCTTTTTGTTCCATTTTCTCCACAATCTTTAAAGGTAACTTGATCTCTTAATCTTGACCACCTTGTGGTCTCTTCCTACCTTTATTGGGGTCTAAGGGCATGAATCTCTTATATTGGATCCGATTTCTTTTAAGGCAATGACACCAAATGTTTACTGCCCTACTTGATAAAATGAACACATGAATTAATAATAGAGATGACAATGCATACCTGATTTAGCTGCCTTTCAGACTCCTGGGTGCCATTAGTGAGGTATACTTGTTCATTCATAGCAAGGGGCAACTTATTTGTGTTGTTGGGTATCATTTTGGGGGAGTTGAATCAAGTTTATAGCTTCATTTTCATTGTAGCAGCAGTCTTACGTTGTCCTAAGACTGAATTGTAATGAGCTCTTATTGAAACACCATTTGGTAGTACCATCGGTGACTTAACTCTTGTATTTATTTGCTACTTACCCCACTAAATAGGTGGTGTTATTTCTTACCCCATTGAATAAGTGGCATCTTTTCATATCCCACTAAATAAGTGGTTGCATTGTACCAAACCCACTGAATAAGTGGCTCTTGTCTTGCGCTCACCGTTGAAAAGCAGAAGAGCTGATTTACTTTCAGTTTGTACCCACTGAACAAGTGGAAGTTTCTACTCACCCCACTGAACAAGTGGTTACTTTTCATAAGCATTGAAATGTAATCCTTGCAACCTTATGTTCCCACCTTGCCTACACTAGGATCCGGGTGATCAAAAAGTGGAAGGAAGTTCATTTAGTTGGTTATCTTTGCGCATGTTTTGATGCTAACAAGTTGTTGAAAAATCAAAAAATTGGGGTGGTTATTACATGCTTTATAGGGATTCAAGAAACAATTTGTCTACTTTCTCTAAATACTTGGATCAGTGATGTTTAACTCTTTATCTTCGAGAGGCCATCAACCTTTGGCGTAGGTCCTTACATGAGGTCTTTTGGGATTCTAGGGCTCCTAGGTTGATTACATCCTCCTAGCACATTAGGATCCTGACAACTCTAAATGAGCATTGGATACTGTTGTGACCTTTTCACACATCGCCCCATTCAAAATGGGGACCCCCTAAATTTTTGCTCCATTCTGATCTTTTGGCTTTGGTTTTCTCTCTCTCTCTCTCTCTTTCTGCTTCTTTTCTGCTATCTGCTTTCCGGAGATGCTCTCGTCCACGAGCTTAAACGTAAAATTTGGCCGAGTCTGATATTAGGGTTTCATATCTTTAGGTCACTTTGGGGTCAAATTGAGTTGGTTGGTCAACTTTTGGCCCTAGCACCGCTATTACAACACTTCCAGCAGGTGACCCCTAAATTTTCACTGAATTCTGCCAACTTTCTATTTTTAGTAAGTGTCGACTTGGGGTTGATTTTCTCGAGATTTTCACATTCAGACAACTTCATTACATTTTGAACACTTCGAGTTCATTTCCGGCAAAATTTGAGCAAAAACAGATGACTTGCTATTTTTAGCAGTCCAACTTCTAGAGTAGATTCCAGGGTCTACATGTTACATTTTCTGATGCATGTCCGAAGATTCTTTGTGGGTTTTTCGAGACCTTCGCAGTGATATGACATGCAAAGCAAGATAACAACTTTCAGCATCCGGCCTTCAGAGGCTGATATTAGGGTTTGCATGCAGACTTTCTCAGTGCATGTCAACATATTCCTTTTGGGTTTTCAAAGAGCTTCGCAGCGGTGTAACATGCAAGTGAAACTGATCACTTTTCAGAAACTTACTATTTTTAGCCAATGCTTGCATGTTGAAGATTTTCTGGGTTTTTCTGGGTTTTCCAAAAAATTTCGGGTAGTGTGACATGCAAAATCATCTGATAGCCAGTTGGTCACTTTTTCATCGACTTTCTATTTTTAGCAGGTACTCTCTGGCAGAACTGCAAACTGATCAACATGCAATAGAAACAAGGTCAAACGGAGCTCATTTGAGGAACATGCAGAAAATTAGGGTTTCAAGCTTCAGGGCTAAAAATGAGGAATCAGACGACAAAATACCCAAAACTGAAGTGTCCACCATGATCAGTGTCCTTCAGGGGGTCTGCTGGCAAAATTTGAAGGCAATCGGAGCACTTGCTATTTTTAGTAAGGTGTTTTCGACACGGGCTATAAATAGAAAGTTGATCTCAAACGCCGGTGCAGACAGGCAAGTTCACCAACAAGGAGCACGCTGTCCAAATTTCAAGTCAAACGGAGCTAGGGAAGTCCCAGAGTCAAGCACTTACTATAAATAGTAAGTCACTTCAGAAGCAGCTATAAATGGCAGGTTAACATCAAGTCTTAGTTCGAACGAGTCAAACATGTGATGAGGATCCCTTAGCGCGAATTTCAAGACAAACGAAATTGCAAAAAATGAAAAATCAAATAGTTGCTATTTTTAGCAGGCCAGGGCAGAGAAATTAGGGTTTCCTAAAATCGAGGGCAGAACAGGACAGTCATACAAAAGCAACATCCAGCTATGATCACCACACTTCAGGGAATCGGTACATGAAATTTGAAGACTTTCTGAGCAATTTCTATTTTTAGCAGGTTGCTAAAAATAGTAGGTGCAGACAGGCATCAGGCATCAACAGCACAAATCAGTTGAAATTCAAAGCAGGGCAAAAATCAAGCTTTCTGGAGTCAAAATTCAGTTGAAGTCGCGAAATTTAAGAAACTTTCCAAAAATAGAAAGTCTGGGCAAATTAGGATTAGCAGGAGGAAATCATCCTAAATCTGGCAAGAGGCATAAAATCCACCAGGTTTGATAAAATTTGGAGTCCGGCATCGAAATTCACCTTGAGAAGCTGAAAATGAATGGAAAATTGACTAAGTCTGGAAAATTAAAAGCATATCTAACTAAATGCGCCCAAAGATGTTGGAGTATGAAAATTTGCCTAAGTAATGGAAGTTGGAAGTTGACATGGGAAATGCGCCTCAACAAGAAGGAAACTTGATAAAAGTTTCTAAGGCATTAAAACTGAAAGCTAGAGGGTCTAAATGCGCCTGACTTGAGGAGGATAACTTGAAAATTTTTCTAAGGCGTGAAAATTGGAAGTACCATGGGTCAAATGCGCCCCTCTTTGAAGAACTGAAAATTTGCCTAAGTGTTAAAACTAAAAGCACCATGACTAATATGTGCCCTACTTTGAAGAGTTTCAAATTTCACTAAGGCGCGGAAAATGAAACCTTGGCCTATCAAATGCGCCCCATTTCAAAATTGGAAGTAAGACATGGGATATGCGCCTAAGTCTTGGAAATTAAAAGTTGCCCATGTAAAATGCGCCCTTGAGCTTAGAGGCTTGAAATTGACTAAGTCATGAAATTAAAAGTTGATACCCCCCATTTGCGCTTAAGGCATAAACTGGAAGTTGGCATGGTCATTTGCGCCTAAGGCATAAATTGAAAGCTGGACATACTAAATGCGCCCCCTTTTGAAAGGAGCCACTCTTAAATGCGCCTCAAGCTAGAGTCCTGAAATATTCTAAGTTAACGAAATTGAAAGTTCACCCTGTGATATGCGCCTTGAAGCTCTATGTGTCATTTGCGCATGGATTCATCAAGTGCTAAACTGAAAGTTGGACCTCTCATTTGCGCCTGGAAAGGGATGAATTAAAATTGAAAGTTTAACATGCCGTTTGCGCCTCAAATTAGAAGCAAGTGCCCTTGTATGCGCCTTAAAAGTGAAATGGAGTTTAGAATTTTTCGAAGTCACGAAAATTGGAAGCAAGAGGCTTCATTTGCGCCAAGCTTTAAAGTATTTCTAAGTCATTTAAAAGTGGAAGCTCCCCCATCAGAATGCGCCCCGGAAAAAGTAACTTCGAAATTCCTAAGGCATGAAGATTAAAAGTAGACTATACCAAATGCGCCTTAACTTGCTAGGAGGGTGAAATGCGCCTTAGGGGAATTTTAAGTAGCCTTGAGTGTAGAAACCCCTTGTTTCCCCCTAATCCTGAATCTGAAAGTTTCTGACGTTTTCCTGAAGTTTTGGGTTTTTGAACGTTTTTGACGTTTTTGCATGTAATTGAAAGATGGCGATTTTTGCTAGGAATATGAAATAAATGCTTTTAAAATAATCTAACTTCGCAAATAGCAAACCCTAACACGAATATTGAAACCAGACCATTTATTATTCTTTTGCAATGACTACAATGAAGTTCTGGCGACATACAAAGTAAAAGGCAATAGATATTTAAAAACCTGATTTTGACACAGCAATGATTAAGCTGGTGAATCAGGTACGGCTGCAACAAAAGACACCCTTCTTCCTCTGCAAGTTGCCTGTGGTGTTCCTCTGGATCTTGGCGCCCAATAGGAGAAGACTAATGATGAAATTATGAGGCGGTTGGCTCTGCAAGTAATGTGCGGCCCAGAATATTGAATACAGCCTGGTACTGAATACTGCAGCAAACTGGGGATTACCAGATCTGATACGGCAGCCCCAAACAATCATTTCTCACTCAGTATATAGCTTGCAACTTGTTCCAGTTGCCCAAGCGCCTTCAATGAAGATGAGAGAGTGCCTAAATGAAAGGCGTCCTATTCAAAACAATATGCACTCTTGCTTGCTGGTACGGCCTGTACAGTACTGCTGGTACGGCTGAGACAATATTAAATGCAGATGGTACGGCCTATTTGTAAGCAGTGTCTAAACCCTCTGGATATGATGCTCCCTGATAGGTAAAGTCAGAAGATGAAGCTGAAGGTGTTACCTCTGGAAAAACAACATATGGCTCCCTTCAGTAGTACGGCCAAGTACAGAAAAAGTACGGCCTTCTTAAACAGCAACAATAAAATATAACTTGGTACGGCTTCTTCCAATTATCTCCAGATCTCTTGAAAGGTGCGCCTCCAGATATGAATGCCTTCTGAATGCAAAAATTCTCTGAAACTCTCTGTAAATATATATCCTCTGAAGCTCAATAATTTCTTCTGGATGAAGAAATCTCTCAGTTGCAATAAATCAGATGTTATTTCACATCCTCTGAACTGCTTCGATGAAGATGGCTCGTTCTCCAACGAATACGAACTCGAAACCCTAAAGCTTCTGTTCTCTAACAAAGACTCGCAAATTTTCAATTCATCCAATGTAATAATGGCTCTCTTTCCAATGCAAAACTTTTATTCTTCTCAAAAGGGCGAATTCCTTAATAATAGGGATTATTAAAATATTGACTTCTAATTCTTTAATTATTTCCAATAGTCTCCGTCAAATATTTTAATATTAAAGTAAACGTCAACTGGCCCCTTTTAATGTTGGGCGCACCCCTCAAGGCAATCACTTAAGTTATAATTTTAAATTATAACTTTATATTATAAACCATTAAATAATTAATATTTAATCAATACAATTAAATATTAATATTTTCCTCGTTACTCATCTGATTACCGATCCGTCTGATGCTGACGAACTCTGAAGTGATTCGGATGCCGCCAAGCCATCTTGCTAAAAATAGCGGTGGTCCCCACACTACGCGAGGCGCTAAAAATAGCAATACGCAAAAGTCTCGAATGAGCCGAGCGAAAGCCAATGCGATCAAAGCGCCAATCAGCTGAGCCAAGCTCAAAAGCGACCCTCTAACCACCACAATGCGCCTCACGAGGGTCTCATGATGAGCCAATCTCACGATCAGCGATGCTGCGCCAAAATGGGGACATGACAGTCCGCCCTCCCTAAAATTGCTTGACCCCAAGCAATCTCTACTGCAGAGAAAACTCCGATCCTCGGAAGGCCCAAAAGAATAAACTGTGAAATGTCCCGCACATCTCAAACTATCTCCTGTAGCATCATCAATCTCAACTGCGCAATCAATGCCTGGATCCCAAACCCAGAGTGAAAATCTGTCGTGACGGTCCTCCTCAGGCTGCCACTGCGCCCTACGGCCTCCAACTTCACCATGCTGGAAAAAGTGAAGTGACCCACTGGGACCCATCCCATACTCGATGCCAAAGCTGTCGCCACCGGGATCCCAATACAATCTGAATCCACATCCATCCGTCATGCAGAGATAAAATCTCCTAGAAGCATCTACTGTCCTGAATCTCTCCCTGTCCTCTGCTAAACCCTCATGGATGTGATATCTATCCAAGCCATCATGCCAACTAACACCATAGTCGCCATGTAACCATGTACCCGTATGAAAAATCTGCGACATAGAAGTATCAAGCCCTGTCAGCATATCAGCATGATGGGTAACGGACTGCTGTCCCTGCAAGTAATACCCCACAAACTGCTGGGTCAAGTACCTGCATCCGCTAACCCCATCTTGTGAAGATGGTAACTCTGCACACCGTAATGAATTACTCCTCTCGACTGCACCAAGAGAATCACCCTGTGTACGAGACTGGTGCATCGAATCATGTACAGGTGGATCAAAGACAAAACTGTAAGCACTCCTCACCGTGTACACCTCATTGAACTCCTCTGTGAGTTTGGTTTGGAATTGCGATGCACTGGAACAATCCCAAACACTACAATCATCACCCAACTCAGAACTAACATCAAAAGTACGATCAGCATCCAACTCGAAGAGTGGGTTATCATAGATTACCCCACCATCAAATTCAAACAATGGATTGTTTACAAACTGCACAATGACTTCCTTCTGATCGGAATCATCCATCTCTGAATCGCTGGAATAATAAACTGAGTTGTACTCCTGACTAGGCTCAAACAGCTGCTGGTCATAGTCAACTGTATCGGATGAAAAGATTGATTTGCTTCCAGAAGAGGGAAACAAATCAACACAAGTACCAATCTCCCAACTGGATGAGACTCTGAGAATCTGCGATGAAGATGGACAAGTATCAAGGGTTGTCACACAACTCTCGAGTGAATCAACAACCATGTCACAGGAACTAACAATAATCTGCCCTGCATCACCTATCACGGGACTAATCTCATGAGAACCGGGTGCAATGCGAGACTCACTGCTACTCTCATCAAGTGCACTCATCCTACCCGTATCAACTGCTCCTGTGACCGTGCTGGACGTAACCACATCCTCAACATCTCCCTCTCGGCTATGAACCATGGGTGTATACTCCTCACCAACCGCTGCCATGCAAGACTGAACGATATCCAAAGGTGGTGAAGACTGTGCTAACCTCAACGCCACGGTAAGCCTCTCAATCTGTAACTGTGACTCTCGAAGAGCCAACTGGGTGCTCTGCAATGAATCCATAGTCACCTCACGCTCATGAGTGAGCTCAGCGATCCGCTCCTCTTTTCCCTTCCATGCATCATAACAAATGCAATCCCACTCGAGAAGGAAATCCCTGTCTGCTAGTAATCTGAGGTAATTTTGCTTCATCGTTCCAATTGCTTCTCGGAGTGCATGTATCACTGCAAGGGAAAAACCACTATCACTGTGCTCATCTGTCGAAGAAGGACTCCAACTGTAGGTAGTCAACATCCGACGAGCAACGTCAAAATGCTCAAGGGCGGTAGTAATCATAGTGTCATCCACATGTAGTTGCCCAACCAAATGATGAGGATTCTGAAACTCACGACCCCCATACAAGATTTCCGGTTCACCATATGCACTATGATATGACGCTGATCCGTCATCACTCTCCTCATGATCTGCAGCATCGTGTGTGCTCTCAACCATGCACACCTCAACATCTAAGGTACTGCTGCTCTGTACCTCGAAGGATGGTTCAACTGGTACGGTAGAAGTTGCTGGTCCGACAATATCTTCGCACGCTTCTACTCCACAAGTAACTGCATACTCATCCAACGCATGATCCTGGGATTCCGTGTCAACATACGAATCCTCTAGCTGGTTTTCAAAGGTCTGATCCGGAAAATCAGACTCATCATAACATAAGTCCTCAATACCAACTGCATCTGTAGTACCCAACTCTGGAGTCTCTTCACGTGACGACTCAATAGGGTTACTTTGCACCTCTGACACAGCTGTTGTATCATGCTCACGCAAAGTTTCACCATCGCTGTTATAAAAATCAGAAGTGGCCTTCAGGGCAGAAATTTCTCGGGTCATCTCATGCAAGGACGATGTAGGTAAGCCATTACCCGAAGCTGTGCTAGTGTGTTCTCGAATTAAATCAGCACTTCTGTCAAACTCATCACCTAAATTTCTGCCTACTTCATAGGGGTTTGAAGATACCAAATCACTCTCATGAAGAATTGTATAATCATCAGATGTAGATTCTTTATCCTTTCCAGGTGTAAACAACTCACGAGCTGTAGTGAGATAGTTCTGTTTTGCGAACTCCGTCTTATGGCAAAGACTCGGGTGCACATCCAGGTAACTCACGAAAGGAAGTTTTTCTCTAATCTTCTGTGGTAGAATACTATACTCCTGGTACATGCTAAACACTTCTCTTTCTATGCTTTGCGGTGTTCTGTCAATAGAGATCCTTTCACTAGTCTCAGGTGATTCTAATTGCCATTCGTTGTTTGCTGCCCTAAGTGTGCCGACGAACAAACCCTCATACCTTTCACCTGGTATATCCTCAACGGGCTCCTGTCTCGTGAAGGTGGGCCTCGTAGGCCTATCCACTGTCTGTGACACTGACCTAGGAGCTCTCCGCGAACCTGTAACACTTCTGTCATCGTCACGAGGTGGTGGCGATCTCCTCGGAGTATCCAGTCTCTGAAGTGCAACTGCCACCTGCTGTAATACACCATTTGACCGCCGTTGACCTGCACTAAGTTCTCTGAGTGCATGCAAGACCTCTGCACGGTTCTGACCTCTGTTATTGTAAGGAGTCTCTGTTCTAAGATCAACTGTTCTATCAGTCCTATAATACCTGTCAGTTCTGTCAGCCATGTTTCCCGACTGCCAGATCGAACCCTGTTACCTGTCAACCAAAGCTCGCCTGAAAGAATGATGCCTGGTAAAACCCTAACTGTTCCGGCTGCAGAAGACGGCTAAACCCTCAGGATGGCAGGATTTAGCTCTGATACCACTGTAGAAACCCCTTGTTTCCCCCTAATCCTGAATCTGAAAGTTTCTGACGTTTTCCTGAAGTTTTGGGTTTTTGAACGTTTTTGACGTTTTTGCATGTAATTGAAAGATGGCGATTTTTGCTAGGAATATGAAATAAATGCTTTTAAAATAATCTAACTTCGCAAATAGCAAACCCTAACACGAATATTGAAACCAGACCATTTATTATTCTTTTGCAATGACTACAATGAAGTTCTGGCGACATACAAGTAAAAGGCAATAGATATTTAAAAACCTGATTTTGACACAGCAATGATTAAGCTGGTGAATCAGGTACGGCTGCAACAAAAGACACCCTTCTTCCTCTGCAAGTTGCCTGTGGTGTTCCTCTGGATCTTGGCGCCCAATAGGAGAAGACTAATGATGAAATTATGAGGCGGTTGGCTCTGCAAGTAATGTGCGGCCCAGAATATTGAATACAGCCTGGTACTGAATACTGCAGCAAACTGGGGATTACCAGATCTGATACGGCAGCCCCAAACAATCATTTCTCACTCAGTATATAGCTTGCAACTTGTTCCAGTTGCCCAAGCGCCTTCAATGAAGATGAGAGAGTGCCTAAATGAAAGGCGTCCTATTCAAAACAATATGCACTCTTGCTTGCTGGTGCGGCCTGTACAGTACTGCTGGTACGGCTGAGACAATATTAAATGCAGATGGTACGGCCTATTTGTAAGCAGTGTCTAAACCCTCTGGATATGATGCTCCCTGATAGGTAAAGTCAGAAGATGAAGCTGAAGGTGTTACCTCTGGAAAAACAACATATGGCTCCCTTCAGTAGTACGGCCAAGTACAGAAAAAGTACGGCCTTCTTAAACAGCAACAATAAAATATAACTTGGTACGGCTTCTTCCAATTATCTCCAGATCTCTTGAAAGGTGCGCCTCCAGATATGAATGCCTTCTGAATGCAAAAATTCTCTGAAACTCTCTGTAAATATATATCCTCTGAAGCTCAATAATTTCTTCTGGATGAAGAAATCTCTCAGTTGCAATAAATCAGATGTTATTTCACATCCTCTGAACTGCTTCGATGAAGATGGCTCGTTCTCCAACGAATACGAACTCGAAACCCTAAAGCTTCTGTTCTCTAACAAAGACTCGCAAATTTTCAATTCATCCAATGTAATAATGGCTCTCTTTCCAATGCAAAACTTTTATTCTTCTCAAAAGGGCGAATTCCTTAATAATAGGGATTATTAAAATATTGACTTCTAATTCTTTAATTATTTCCAATAGTCTCCGTCAAATATTTTAATATTAAAGTAAACGTCAACTGGCCCCTTTTAATGTTGGGCGCACCCCTCAAGGCAATCACTTAAGTTATAATTTTAAATTATAACTTTATATTATAAACCATTAAATAATTAATATTTAATCAATACAATTAAATATTAATATTTTCCTCGTTACTCATCTGATTACCGATCCGTCTGATGCTGACGAACTCTGAAGTGATTCCGGATGCCGCCAAAGCCATACTGCTAAAAATAGCAGTGGTCCCACACTACCTGCCAGGAACTGCTAAAAATAGCAATTCTGCAAAAAGTCTCCGAATGAGCCCGAACGAAAGCCAATCGATCAAAACTGCCAATCTGAAGCTGAGCCAAGCTCCGAAACGACCCTCTAACCACCCTGTCTGCCTACGAGGGTCTCATGATAGGCCAATCTCACGATCACTGATGCTCACCAAAAAATGGGGACATGACATTGAGGCATTTGCAACTTGAAGACCACACCCTTATTTGCGCCTCAAGAAAGAGGGAAAACACTTGGAAAGCGTACAAGGCATGAAAACTGGAAGTAGAAGGCCTTATTTGCGCCAAGATGAAGAAGAGATCTCGAAATTTCTCTAAGTATTGCCAAATGGAAGGACCCCATTCCAAATGCGCCCTCAATTTAAAGTCTACCTCATCAAATGTGCTTACCAGAGAAAATTGAAAGTGCACCATGCCAGATGCGCCTTTGCAGGTTGAGGCTTTTATTCGCACTTTAAAGGTTGTGGGAGGTGTAGAAGAAAAATCTACTAAGCGTTCTTAAATTGCAATCTTCCATATACGCCCAAGTGGAAAAGAGAGAATCTGAATTAAAAGCATATAGTGTCATTTGCGCCCAAGAAAGGCTTGAGAAAATTTTCTAAGTGCTAAAACGTTGAAGCTAAAGCTCTACATGTGAAATGCGTCCCCAACTGGAAGTAGGAGACATGATATGCGCCCTTGTCTGGCATGAAAATTTGAAATGTGTTAAGTGTTAAAAATTGGAACCTCCACATGTCATTTGCGCCTTACCTCAAGAGAAAAGGATGAATTTTCCTAAGGCGTTAAAAGAGTACCCATGATGTGAAATACGCCTAGCAACGTGAAAATCATGAAAATATCCTAAGGCGTGGAAGTGAAAACACTAAGGCCTAAATGCGCCCACTTTTGAAGGGAGAGGTTGGATTTTAAATTTAAGTGAGGCGGACTATAGCAATTAAATGGGGTTGATCAACTCATGTGCGAAGATATAAAGATGTCAAAGGCAAATTTTAAAATAAAACTTAAAGTATTAAATACGCCTAAAACTTGAAAATGTTGCTAAGGCGTAGCAAAGTGAAATTGGAGAATGAAAGCTCGACAAAACCAAAATGTGAAGATAAAAAAAAATTAAAGGGCATTGGAAGTGATAATCAATTTCTCTAGGTGATTAAATTCGAAATTTGCCTAAGTCGAAGAAATTTAATTAAATTAAATTTAATTATTTTCCTAAGTCGAATTTTAAATTCCCCTTTAAATTTGGACACATGAAATTTTAAAAAACTTGGACGATTTTAATTGTGGGGAATTTATTTTGGATTTGTTATGGACGGAAAATAAATTACACCTAGCCATTTTAAAGTGTTAACATCGAATTTTCACAGACGTTGGTGGAATAAATTAAAATGGCATTTGAATTAAATTTTTATATTTTTAATATGCCATCTTAAAAAAAAAAAAAGCAGTAAGATTATTTCAAATCGAAGAAAATCGATTTTTTTTTTCGAAATCACTGGAGATAACTGGCAGTCGGGAGGGAAGTTTTAAATTTAAATCGAGGAAAGAATCTCCCTGAATAGCAAATTGACATGACGACTGGAATATTCTCTTTCAAATTTAGAAAATGCGTAAGTCATGATTGAGAGAATTAATGGCATCTGCTAAAATTAGCACCAACTTTTGGTTATAAAACTCCGAGGATTTTCATTCTCATCTCACAAAATTCGAAGCTGAGATTTATGCTGGTGAATTGAGAGAGATTATTGAGTTGTGAGTAAATTCGAAGTTGAGAGTTGCTGAAAGTGTGAGAGGTGTTGAATTCAATTTTTCAAGGAGCTTGAATTTCTCGAGACTCGAAGTTGCGAAGTTGCTGAGATTTAAAGTTGCGAAGTTACTGAGATTTAAAGTTGCGAAGTTGCTGAGATTTGAAACAAAGTTTGAAGTATAAGTTGCCGAGGTTGAGCATTTTTTTTAATTCTCCAAGTTGCTGAAGGTAAGTATTTAAAGTTGCTGAGATTTAATGTTTTGCTAAAAGTTGAAGTGTTTTTCGAAGTTGAGAATTGTTGAAGGCTGAAATCGTTTAATTATTTCATTGAATGCTGGAAGTCAAAATTGCTTGAGCTTGAAGATTTAAACCTTCGAAGTTGCTGATTTATAACTTTTGAAGTGCTGATTTGAAATTGTTAAAATCTTCGAAGTTGCTGATTTATAACTTTCGAAGTTGTTGATTTAAAATTGTTGAAAGTTGCTGAAACTTGAAGCATTTTCTGAAGTTGGGATTGCTGGAGTTAATCTCTTTTGGCTGCAAAATTGTGAAGTTCAGAATTTTATCGAGGTTTGAAGTCGAAGTTTATTGCTGAAGCTATTAACTCACATTTATTTTTGCAGCCAACTCCATTCGCCAGCCGTCTCTCGTGATTTTTTATTTTAAAAGTTTGAAGTGTAATGTTTGCTTCTTGTTTTGCAGATGGCCGAAGGACGAAAAGCTGATGTTGCTGGAACAAGCAAAGCTGGAGCTAAGGCTGGAAATAATGAAGCTGTCAAAGAAAACGCTTCCAGGTAGGCGATCATGAAAAGTTTGAAGAAGTCCTTCATTCCGGAGTTTAAGACCGTGCCAAAGTTTGGGAACTTGACGGACACCAACCTTGGGCCTTTCAACCTCGAGGCGTTCATGCGAAGGATATATGGGCAAGGTGGCAATCCTCCAACGGAAGCATCACACAACATTGTCAAGAGTGGATTATATGCAGCAGCCGGGTTCCAGCCAACAGTTCGTTGTCCAGAGCTGATCTTGGAGCGCGCAAACTTTTACAACTCGGACGATCGGACTATTGTTTCTCTAGATGGTATGATATTGGCCAACTTTGCACCTGACGCGATTGGCGAGGCATTTGGGATCCTGGCTACAAACAAGATGTTATATAAATCCAAAGAAAAGGCTGACAAGATGTATGCCACATCTTTCGAGAAGTGCATGAAGAGGATCAACACCACTTGGATGCGAAAGCCAAAGCCTCCTGCTGCCAGGCTGCCAAAGCAAATAATTTCAGAAGAGCTGAAACAGGAGTACTGTGATATAATTATGTTGCTCAGCAGGGTTAATGGCAGCCCGCAGTCATTTGTGTTCGAGCCATGGATGTTCTTTTACATTAGTGTGGTACTCGAAGGGAAGGTGGAAGTGAATTGGGCTCAGATGATAAGTGACAACATTGATGAGCAGTTTCAGAACCTGAAGAGAACAAGAACATTCTACATGAGCTCGTATGTTATTTACATGTTTGCTCGAATGACAAAATACAGGGGATTGGCATACCGGGAACTGATTGGCTGTGGTTTTAATCAATTCAAGATTCACGAATCATGTAGACAGTTGCATCTCACGCACACAACTGACTTCAAGAGAGTAAATGATGCTTTCACCATGTATATCACAAGGACCCTTTAGCGGAGGTTGCAACAGAGAATAGCTAAAGAGGCATAGATGCTGATAGAAGAATACGGGTTTTGGTTCGTCCAATTCCCAAAGTTTACTTATTTAAGGCTGCCAGGGTACGACTCATACGTCTACAGACTACCGAGGTACCCCACCAACAGAATGATACTGCTTGAGTTGTCTAGGCAACTGGTGGCCTACGACAAAATCATAAGGAGGAAGAAGAAGGGAGGTTTGCACTTTCCCATTGTTTTGGGAAACTCACTTGAAGAGTGCCCTACTTTACAGGCAGCTAAGGAAGCTGAGGATGAATTGCGGTTCTGTAAGTTAACTCTTCATACCAGCCAGCAAGATTTTGATCCTCGGGGAAAGATTGGAACAGTTCAGGGTCAGGAGTACAGACACAGGGCTCACTTAGAAGATTTTTGGGCGAACGCTGGAGATGAGACTGAGATTAGGAAAAGAATGTTTTCGAGGTTGCCTCTCAGATTAATCAGAGAATGTGAAGTGGTCCAAGTGTCGGATCAGGTCGAAGAGGATGCCAGGCTTATTCATCCAGATTATGAATCTATAAAGAACACGCTGATCCCACCACTAGATTGGGCTGAGCTGGAGATTACGGATTTAGACACTTTGTCTATTCCCGTCTTGACTTTCACAAGGGCTTGGGTAGAGGAGTGCGTTCAGAGATTGAGGAGAAGGTCAATTGCCTTCACGTACGACCTCATGGGTGATAAAAGGCCACCAGTGTTGGCAAAAAGGAAGAAACAAATTGCCCGAGCTGTGGAGCCACCACAGCAGGAAGAGCCTGTTCAGCCAGAACCTCAGGGATCGGAGGACACATCATCCACTTAGTTGGTGACCCATTCCTCCAACGTGCGCGAAGTCTCACTATTTGCGGATAAGAGGGCTCAAAAGAATGAAGAACCAGAGGTTGGAGAGGTTAACCAACCAATGCCGAGAGAGTTGGATACTCAGAGTGCTAATGTCCCTGAAGGTGCCAATCAGCCAGATGAAGGGGAAGAGACAGAAACGGATACCCACTTTGATTATGCCTTTGAAGAGGAAGACATCATAGAGTCAAGGGTTGGAGCTCGTGAGGAGAGTGATCAAAACATTGAAATAATTGAGCCTCAACAGAATGTTGCTCGGGAGGAGGTTCATGAAGTGGAGGCAACTGAAGAGCAGCCCCTTATTATTTACGACATTCAGTGCAATTGGCTCTCACATGCAATAAGGAGGGATCAGGACGATGATGCTGACCTGGCAATTGAAATGGAGGAGCTTCTAAACAGAACAAGTAAGTCGCCTAAAAGGAAGAGAGCAAGGAAGTATACGAAAATGGAGACTAGTCAGGCTGGTTCACGCACCCTCCATATTGCCGTTCCAAGGGAGGATCATGATTTGAGTGACGCAATGCCAGAAAATTACACCGTCACCACAATTGATTTGGGACATCCTTTTGGAGTACAAGTGGTTGAGGAAGCTGAGAGTTCATTCCAAGCATTAAAGGACAGGCTAGTGAAAAAGGAAGGGAAGTATAAAAGATTGAAGAAGGAGCACAAAGCATTGGTCGACTATGTGCAACATCTAGCACATCCAGCTGCTCAAGAGAATCCGGTGGTAGAGCTTCCACCTGAGCTACCACCAGAACCAATCAGTGGGCTTGAGGAAATGAGGAGAGCTATACGAGAGGGAGACAAGTGGATAAATGGTGTCCGCACTAAGGCAGAAAAATTCATGGCCGATCTTGTCTCATCGTTTCAGAATGCATCTGGGATCCTTTCGCGCTTGGATGGTGTCGAACAAGCTTGGGGAGACACCCATATTTTTCAGGACAAAACTATTCCTCGCCTTGCTGTTTTGATGCGTGTGCCCACACAGACTTCGATAAATGAAGGAGTGATCCAGGTTGGGGACAGGTACGACTTTCTTGGGTGGCATTCAGCCGCATTTACTGGGAAGGGCTTCTTCGACACGGCAGCTGTGGAGTCCTCCAAGATCAAGAAAGCGATGAGGAATATTCACGAGGGTATCCTCAACACGTTGGATGCATTGTTCGCTAAGAGGCTGGCTCCTGAGGAGGTTGAAATTGACGGATTGAAGGCAAGGTTGCAACCTTTCTTCTCCGAGATGAAGATGTTCTCTCAACTGGACTTTGAGAACATTTCGACATTTTCAGCAATTATTCAGAGTACACAGGATTCTATTGAGGCTTGGGGAAAGTCTTGTGATAAACATGAGCAGATGGTGGCTATCCTAGAATATCAGCTTAATCTTACTCCAGCAATTTCTGAGGAGGAAGTTGATGAGGTGTTGGCCTGATTCGTAGCATACACGGTCAGAGAGAAGAGCAAGGGAATCCGAGTCATGGACGAGAATCTTCTAGAAGGGTAGTGGGCATTAATTGCTCATGGTGGTCAAGGAGGAATCTGCTATTTTGGGGATCATTTATGACACCACTCCACCTTCTGGCGGTTTTTAGGGTAAATTTTGTCTAGGGCTGAGGTGGCTCAATCTGGGCCCTCCATTGTAATTCAATCTGGACCGTCCGTTGAGATTGGCCAGCTATATAAGGGGGAGTCCCCCTCATTTGTAATCTAGTTAGAATCAGAAGTAGTCAGCAATTAGTGGATATTGGAGTAGAATAGAGAGTAGATATTTTTGAGTTAGAGTAGTTTTCATTGCATTGTTTGAAGAAGAAGGGGAATTCTCCCTTTGAGAATTTTTGTAAGAAATTGTCACAAAGGCTAATCATAATAAAGCATTTCATTGATGGTGAATTCAAACTTTGTTGTGAGTAGTTTGTGAGGTTTCTTCTTCCTTTGACTTCAACTAGGACTTAATTTCATGCTAATAGTTAGATATGGATGCTTATGTTTGATGTAAGTGAGCTTCTTTGATCCATACCACTAACGATCTTACTGATGGTAAGCTTGTCTTGTGTGGTCAACTGGAACACTCTATACTTAGCTTCGATCAAGATTCATATGTAGCTATGCATCGTTGTGATGGTAATTGCATTATCGAATCGTGATTTGAACATCCTTTTACCCTTTGAAGATTGCACTAACTTTGTCGAAGCTGTCCAATAGGAGGCTAGACAACGTTTGTTTGAAGTTCATTGAAATTGAGCATAACACCCTTTGCATTTAGGTTAGAATTTAGATTCTCAAAATCTCTGCAGCCATTCAATTCCGCATACTTTTGGTTAGCTTTAGGAAACTCGTACTTCAAGGCTAGATCATTCGCACAAAATCCCTTTCAAAGCATATAATTGTTGTTTATTGCAAGTATCCTGAACAATTGTGTAAGTCCCCTCATAAGAACACAACAAAATCACATTGAGCCAACTGAGCCTATTCGCATTAAAAGAACCTTGGAGTTGAACACATGAACTTTCTTGCAATCTTAGCATGCGGAATACTTTGATCAAGAGAGAATAGGGTAGCCGTTGGCGACTTTATTCTGCGTTGGTGCAGTCACGAAAAACACGTCAACAGATACCACCACTTGTTTTATAGATCTAGATAGATATGTGAGAAGGGTCTCTCACAACTTTTGCCTCAACATATTCTCCCTTAGCATTGTGGTCCTATTTCTTCTCAACGACTTGGTTCAGCTTCTTCTTGTTGGCATAGATCTACTTGTCTTCATCCACCCCCCACAAATGCATATTATGAGCTTTTTCAATAGTACAGGGCTACTTTGGTCTTGGTTGTTAGATGTGATCTTGGTGGGAGTATCTTGCTTAACCTTGCCGGCCCTTGGTACTCCTTAATGAGCATTATTAGATTGTACATTGGTACCTTCATAGTGATCGATGATTGCACTAATGACCATTGTTTCTAGTTGAGATAGTGATACTTGATGATCTCTAGTTTTCCTCAACATTTTCTCTTTGGAGTTCTTGTGCCCCCCTTCTTGGCTCTATGTACTAGTTTCTTGACCACTTTTGTTGGTAGTCCCTTGTTTTGTATTTCTTTGCATTTGTTCTTCCCCTTTGTGGGGTCTTTCTAGGTTTCTCTTCCTAGAACTTTCTATTGTAAACTGCTGTCCTCTTGAGTCCCATTGACCTACTTTGGTCATTTGTTTCTTCTATCACTGAACAACCAACTATTTGCAGTTTTTGGCTCTTTTCTAGTCCAGAGTGTGGTTCTTTCTCTTCCAATAGAAACTAACATAAGAGGAATATCTGATCATATATCTTTACTTTTATCTATTAGAGGATTATGAGACATTCCATCAAAATTTTTATCTTTCTTTAATTTGTCAATTGTGAAATATCCCAAGCTAAATTATCATTCATTTTTTTTTTTCAATTTCTCAACTTCGTGTGAATAGACATTTCGTCAAACTGTTTTCATACTGTTGTTTTGATCATGCATTCAGTTTGTTTTTATTGGTTTGATAATTGCTCTTATGTACCAATTATATCCAAGGATTTTTTCACAAGTTCATGTACAAAGCAACATACATTCTAATAACTTACAACATAAGAAATTTACGCTTATATAACAAATGCTCAGCAGCTACAATAAACAACCCAGAAAAGGTTTAGCCACTAGTGTTTAACAACAACTTCACATACAACAAATAATCTTATTATTATGCTGACTTGGAAAATGATGCCAGACTTCTACAAAACTCCAAGCCTTCACCTTGTACATTGCCCTTAGCAGATGATAATGGTGCCTAGTATGAGGTGTGGTGGCATTGTTTGGGAATTGCAACTGCTTCTTTGAGACGACGGTGACTAAGGATGCACCCCACTTTGGAAGGCAACGCTCATAACCTTTCTCACACACTCACCCTCCACATCACTTCATGTAATTCCAAAAAGGGAGTCGCACTTTGTGTTTGAAGCGACTAGTTCATGGAATCCACAGAATACTGCATCAGAATCACCTTACAATAAGTCAACACAAGCTGCAGCCTTATGAAGAGGCGGATGGTCTAAAGACAAGACCATGGATTCTCCTTGAACTTGCTACGGTAGTATTTTAAAATGATACGACATCCAAGTAAGATGTGTGGGGCTTAGGGAAATAGATGGCGGCTTCCACTGTAATGAATTGTTCCTTTAATAAACTCACAATACTCAGCAAAGAGATGGATTGAAGTTATTTAGTAGCGTCTGCTTCTTATTTCATATGTTCGAATATCCAATAGGACCCATGCCAGATTGGAAATATATTTGGCAGCTAATTAAAATAGTGGCGAATTGCATAGAACAACTACACGCAAAAAAAACTAATTAATTACCCTCCCTTAAACTGATGACCAATTAATAGGTGCGGTTGGAAAATGTTAAGGCTGCAATAGGAATTTATGAGACATTCAACCTCCTTCACTAATAGAATCGACTACTTCATACAATAGATAAATAATACACACAAACCTTCCCAAAAACTAGAACAGTATGACTAGTTGGGTGAGAAAAAATTTAATGACCTTCCACAGATAATAAAAAGATACGGCTGGAAGAAAATACTCAACTACTTACAAAAATTATAATATATTATTTTATTCATCATATTTTTGCAACTCTGCCCAACGTAAATTTTTCTCTGTAAGAGACTTCACAAATTTCTTCATCTGCAAATGATAATATCATGTGTGAAACCTAAATGATTCCACCTACAACTAGTAGGATAGGTCTCCCACTACCGAATTGGTTTACCCTTAGCGTTTTCTTCCTAGGGTTTCAACTTTCAACTCCTCAAGAAGCTCTCCAAAATTCAGTACATAAAATTAACCAAGCATGAACTCTCAAATGAGCTTCCCAAAACACTTTATGCAATCTTTTGTAACTCCTCCCTTTTTTTTGAAAAACCATATTTACTTTTAATTTTAGCTCCTTATTTCTCCCAAAAAGTGACTTGTTTAAATAGTTTTACTTTTCTGGCACATTAGTCACTTTATTTAAAAAATAATTAATTTAAGTTGTCATTTAACTATGCATTATTTGACAACTTAATTAATTATTTAATTATTAATTATTTCCCGCACCACCAATAGAAACTGTGGAAAATACCAAAAACCCAATCATAAGTGACAACTGAAGGTGCCAAAAACCCCGGAGCTCCTTGGACATCAAATAACCCCTTTGACAACACTGACTGTCATTGAGTAAACCAAAGCTACAATCAATGCTGACATGATAAAAAAACGGGGATATTATAGTCCGCCCTCCCCAAAGATTGCTTGTCCTCAAGCAATGCTAGGGCACCCTCAATAACAACTAGCTGAGACAAATTGAACCCAAGTGTGATCCTAGGGTCCCAAATCAATCTTTGGAAATATCCACCATGCTATTGTTGTGCTATTTTGAATAAAACTATCAACTCTTCATGTCCAAATTGCGCTCTCCTCTCCTTTGACCCCAAAATGTAAACATCACCAACACCCAAGTTGAGATATCTATGGGGGCTAAAATTTGTATCATGAAAAATCTCCCGCGAAGGCGCCTCAGTGAGGTCCATATCTGTAATTCCACTACCTAACTTGATCTTGGGCAATGGGAAATATAATCTGCTCAACCCCAAAGAATATCCCCCGGCATATCTCCTCACGTTGTACTAGAAGTGATGCAAATCAGTCCCTGTCCAGAAGATGATAAGGAAGATGACAACAATGTCATCACTGGAATCATTCATCTTGAAAATACCTTTCCGATCATAGATTGGTAATCCCTCACCGACACTTAATCTCCAAGTGTCAAAAGCCAATTTCGAGCACACCAACTCATCCAATCTACAACAATCATCATAGTAACATTTGCAGATATATATATATATATATATATATATATATATATATCAACATCTCAGATTGATTGCAGTAACCATCACTCACCCTAGTGGGAGCTAGAAATAAGTGCACTAACTTTGCAAACCCTCCCACAACCTGTTGCCAAGAAGCTTGTGAGTACTCAAAGTCCATCTGCCTATAAACTGATGTTGTCATAATCAGTGTGGGAATGCAAGGGCAGCAGCTGTCATAAAAAATTACCCCTGAAAACATAGGAGATGTGAGTGTGGAAATGACCATAGAGACTCCTTCAATAACAACATAACCGCTACCAATCAAGATTGACTGAGAATTACTTGATTGCACCAACACTAAAGTTTTGTCCACCACCCCAATTCTGAGTCAACATCTCATTGCTGAAGACTGCACTTGGATCCCAAATCCTGTGATTTTCACGAATCAGACTCACACATACATTTCCATACCTGCTGAAGCAAAAGATGACAGCAGTGTTAAGTCTGAAAATCTGATTTATAATCTCCTTGGGAATGCTTCTATTGTTATAGACTGGTGATCCCTTATCAACACTCAACCTCCAAGTGTTAAAGTAAGAACCTAGAGCACAAAAACCCATGCAATCAACTGCTTTCCTCAATGCAAGGTCTGATAAATCTCTGTTCAGCATCATAGAACATCCACTATTCATCAAGGAGTAAGAAAAAACCTTTGCACCAAATCTGAAAATTCTCCTACTTGCTGCAAATTGATAAAATTATACCAACTCAGTAAACTAGGAATATGATATTCTTGAACATTGTCTACTAATGAATGATGAACAACATGTTTAAAATTAGGAATCCTCAATGTTTCAATTGATAACCCTCTCCAGGGAGTGCCTTCCAAAGTGATGACAAAAGGTGGTGTCTTCATAAAGCAAGAATTAACAAATCCATCATGGAATGTCAACCTTTTTGTGTACCTTGGATCCATCAACACTATCTCATGCTTGTCTATGAAATCTTGAGTGCCAACATGATAAAGCTCCTTAACAAAACCACCTACATGTGACTTATCTATCACCTTAACAAAATCACCTTGATCAAACTGGGTGATCTGGGCAGGCTGTTCTTTTCATCAGGTTGCACCAGATCCTCTTTTGCTGTCACAGCTTGTAAGTGGACCACATTTTGTTAAAAACTTAAGTGTTATTGCCAAATATTCAGATTTGCAATTGTTCATGTGCATTTTATATTTGCATATGGGTTTATGAACTGTGCATATTTATCGGTAATAAGAAAGGGTTTTTGACAGTGCACACTTTATTGACAGCAGTTTGTTTAATTGAGTCACTTTCATACTTTCCTTGGAGTAAATTTAACTAACCAAAAATCCCTAGATCTGAGAAAAGGGGATATTACATGGTTCTTGCTTCTTGTATATGTGAGAGATCATTAATGTGACAAGAAAGAATCTCATTTGGAATTGCTCAAAAATGTAGTAAAATGAGTAATGCTTATGATGAGAACAAAGTTTGTTCAATTAAAGCTCTACTAAACAAGCCACAAAAATAAAGTAGATACCACAACTAAAAACCAAATTGGATTTTGCTCCAAGGTGATTTTTGTTCAAGAGAGTTTTTGCTTCAGAACCACTGATCTTACATTTAAAACTTTCTTTGAGTGTGCATTGGTTGAATTTTGAAAATTTGAAATTATAGTTGCAGGGTTTTGGCAAATGATTAATGTTTCTATCCAGTGGAAATGATGGAGATATTTTTCAACTGATTTGCCAAAGTGCATGTCTCTTTTCCAGTGTAGAGAATAAAAAATACACAGAGACCAACCCAAGGTATCACTTGTCATCTATCAGAAAGAAAAATATGCAATTGAAAATTAAAATATATTACATAATAACCATTTCACCTTATTGATTTTTTCTGAATGGTTGGAAATGGGGGAAATTTCCTAGAACTAGGTGTGGCGTTGGGTGAAACCACCATTCTGTAGGGCTGATTTTCTGTTATGCTATTGAAAATTGATAAGCAACATTACCTCATTGTGTGCTAGAGGTCACTAGGGCAGAGAGAGGCATCTCCTTTTCTTTATCAGCATTAACTACATTAGGAGAATGGCGCAAAACATCTTACAAACAACCTTCAGCAAATTGCAAATCTAATCACAACAATGGTCTAACATAAGAAAGTCACCTTATTTAGTTTTACCAAGAAAGAAAAGGCTGCTTAGATTTGAAGTTTTAATAGATTAGTAATGTGATAATGACACGACTATCATTGATTGGTTGCAAATTAGACTGGTTTATAAACCTCATTACCTTAACATCAAAGCATAAAGTAATAGCATGATTGGTAAAGCTCTTTGTGTTTACTTTTAGCTGTTGGACTATTTTGTCTTATGAGCGTATTATATTTTACTTAAAAAAATGGTCTTTAAAATTAGGCCCTTAGTGTCTTGCCATTCATATATTCTGTAGTAGAGTATAAACAATATGTTTTAATTTTTGACTATTTTTTGAATCTAATTGGTGTTGTTATGAAGTTAGATGAACCTTTTGAGTATAAACAGCACGGTCACACAGTGTGGACCTGGGATCAACTTGAGAAGCTGAAGGGCACAAGTTGACTTGGTGTTGATAAAAAAATGGCAGAGTTAGCTAAATACTGATTAAAACCTCCTAATTCCGACTAATTTTGAATTGTTTTATTGGTAAGTTAAGGGTGACAATGTACTGTTGGCCTCAAACATGGGCATTAACTGGGCCCAGCCAGTGGGACCACAAACTGTGGGCCCCATTCCCTATCAACAAACAGTTGAAGACCCATGAGTTGACTGGCCCTGCAGTGGCTTGAACCCAGATGGGTGCTGAAACAGTACCACCCATAACTAACAAACTATGCCCTCATCGATGAATCCTCATAATTAGAATGAATGTCAATTGCGTAATCAGTCTGAAACTTGGTAATAACTCAGTAAAGAATTCTTGCTACTCATTTTCCTACAGTGCAGAGTCAAATGTTGGGGGGGGTATTCAGTTACTCAGAAAGAGTAATGTGACTGATAAATAGACCACCTGTTATACTCGACTAGCAAAAAGCCAAACCTTTATTTTTCAGTTTTCTATGGTGATTTTGTCTCCTCATAGAGTAAGTTTTCTCTCTCTCATTTCAGAGTGCTCTGTTCACATTGGTGGCTTCTTCCCTGATTGTACCTTGTCAGGAAGTCCTCAAGAGTAACTGCCATACAGGCTGCATGGTATTTTTGTTGGCTACTACATTCTAGATTTGGAACTTTGCACTATTTTCTGCCTTACAGGATGGTTTACCAAATCCTATTTTTATCATTATCTTTTAAAATAATATTAAGGAACAGTTCGAGCTTTGCATTATTTAGGTTCACTGGATGATTGGGATTTCGAACTTTGATATGCTTTTATAATGGAATAATCAGGCTTTAATCTATGGATGTGATATTTTCTGATATCGCAGATGAGTTAGTGGCCAGATTAGGGACTGGTCTTGTTAGTGGATACCTCTTTGACTAATGACTTTTATAATTTTATTGTGTTTCTTTCATTTATTTTGACTTATTTCATGAAATATATCTTCCTACCATGTAATGTAAAGGGGCATGTAGTGATACTTTAAGGGTAATCTATTTTAGTTTTGCGATTTTCTCACTGATTGCATCTTTTGGTGTCTGGATTTTACCATTTGTCATGCCCAACCTAAAGAAAAGATTGAGGATGTGGATTGTCTGTGTCATTTTTTATGTTGGTTGTGCATATATAGGTCTGCTATGAGGCTTTTATTGACATACGTGTGATTTATCAATTTCAATTTTTCATGTATGATTGTTTGATATTAGTTTTGTGTACCCTTGTTTCTCTTTGATTAATATTATGGTTTTTCATGGCTTTTATATGTCAGGGGTGCCTAACACCTTAAACGTGATTTCGATTTTCCCCTTTCTAGTGGTTGGTGTTATTGGATTTGTCCTTTGCCTTCATGGAAATTACTTTGGTATAAGGTATGGATATTTTATCTTGTGCAGTAAAATTTCTGTGCATATTTTACTATCACCTGATATGTATATTTATGGTTGGATGTTTCTTGGGTGATCTTGTATAGTTTACGAGGAGAAGTGTGGGGTTGGATATTCTTCTTTGCTGCAGTTGTAGCCACTGCTTTTGGATCAGCTCATTACCATCTCAAGCCAGATGATGCTCGGCTTGTATGGGACCGTTTACCTGTAAGAATTATCTTCTTTCATTTGTTTCACTTTCTTGATGCTTTTATTGCTTTGTCAATACAAGGTTCCCTCATTACCGGCACCTTCACTCTTTGTTTTCTTTCATGCTTGTTTTGTTATTTTGAGCAAGATAAACATAGTTGATACTAGTAATTTAAGCTCTCTCTCTCTCTCTCTCTCTCTCTCTCACACACACACACACACACACACACACACACACACACTCATACATATTCACTCAGCACTTGATGGTTGGCGCATCACTTTCAGGGGATTGTGCTGTTTATGTCATTCTTATGTTAAAATGAATTTTTTCTTGCAGGTAAGTGTTGCATTGACTTCACTTATGGTGATATTTATCATTGAAAGAATTGATGAACGGACTGGAACTGCTTTCCTCTTTCCTATCCTAATGTTGAGTACTGTCAGCATTGCTTACTGGAGGCAAGTAGGAGTATTGAATTTTAGCTTAGCATCTTAAATGCCTTTTTCTACAGAAGTGACTTCATTGAGAATTTCAAGGCCGTTAATTATCTCATTCTGAGTTAAAATGCCATCTTGATTACTAATCCTGTTTAATGTATTTCTCTTTTCTATTTTCTAATTGCAGGTTTTTTGATGATCTTCGACCATATGCATTTGTGCAGTTCATTCCTTTTATTGCTATTCCGGCTATGACTGTTCTATTGCCACCAAAGTATACTCATTCTATGTACTGGTTATGGTCAGCAGGTTTGTAATGCTTGCATAATTAACTTATTAAATGAACACCTGGGGTCAGATTCTCTTAAGATGATATTTTTCTCTAAATTTTTCCTAACACATATTCAACCTTACAAAATGTTCTCTTCACCTACCACCAGCATGATGGAATTCAAAGACGTTCATGTTATCATTCATTTTTTCTACATTGACAAAGCTTTTATTATTGTTTGGCTGAAAAATAATTATATATGGGTAAATCATAGTTGCCAGGAGACTGATACTAGTACTGGTATGGAAGACTGGTACTGGTACTGGTATGTCTAGTTTTGAAAACTAGGAGATGGGGGTACTTGGAGACGCCATTTTTTTAATATATAATTTAATAATTTATAAATTTTCTACGTTAAAACAGAAAATATCATGACATTGAACTTTCAAAACAAGAACATTGGCAAAGTTTAACATTAAATTTAAAGTGTAAACACACATATGTCAAAGAGTTCATACTACGTATTGAAATTCAGAAATGTCAATTCATTTTTTTTCTTTTCATAATGATACTTGTCGAAACGTAGGTTTTTTTTTTTTAAATGAAAAATTAAGGAAACATTGGTGAGATGTCTCCTGCAAGCAGGGACATCTCCGACAAGTTTCAGGTACGGGGAAACGTGTCCTGGTACCCGAGACGCGTCCCAGGGGGTCAGAGATGCATCTCCGTGCAACTATGGGGTAAATATATTGGTCAAAGCCCACTTTTTGAGAGGTTCTTTAGAGTTCAAAAACAATATTTAGCCTCTCGAACCTTGCAAACCATATTACTCAAAAAATACTCTGCAGGTCAACTCAAGCAGTTTTGCTGCAGGATATCCTCCAGATCTCCACAGAGAGCAGGATATGGCACTCAATTAATTATATCATGCTTGATAGTTGTAATTTTTATAAAGCAGAAGCCCTTGCACTCAAACACTTAAGCTCACTCACAAACTGTGAGTAGCTGATACATTGGGGCCTAGAACGTAAAATCTACCCTATACATTCTAAGCTTTGATGCAATTACTCTTGGCATCAGTTCAATGCCAAGTGTGATGATTGTATTTCTTTGTCTAACATATGATTACACGTCTGTAGGCTAAGTGTCTTTGAGCTCAAGGATCACACAGAAGACAAACACAAGAAGATATGACATAAATTCATTTGGGGCTCTTCTTGTAGCTTTCAACATAGAGGTCTTTTCTATTGCCCCACATGTTTGAAATAGAAAATTTTATTGGCTGTTTTTGACTTATAAATATTTTCTTGAAAAATGAATATGCCAGACTCCTTTTTTCTGCCAAAATATTAGCTAACTTTTTGTAAATATCCTAATTAACTATATTTTCCAAGTAAGAATTAATACTGATTGTGAATGATATGATTGTAAAGAATACCCACATATTGAGGAATGCTTCTGAGGGATCTCTTTTTGATTGAAACAATTAGCAATGGCTTGCTTTCGCAGACCTAACTGCATGCTGAGAGTCAAATGCCATTAAAGGCTAGCTGTCCTCAAGTATAAATTCCACATTCAGCTTTATATATGAATCAAGAAGTGTCCCAATGATCATCCCTGATTTACAATTTTCCTTTAAGTTATTCATCTTGTAGCTGTAGGATGCTCTTCTTCAGGCCAGTTGAGCACACTCTCCATACAATTGAATCAAGAGGTAGCATGATGATCATCCAGTTGTTTTACAGCATGCCTTAAACTTAACATGCTGCTTGTGTTTTTGTTGTTATCAACCCCAAAGGCTGTCCTTCAGGAAATTTATCTTTTCATTTACAAATTATAATGTTATATTCCTTTGTTCCTGTTGGTGTATGGTTTTATGACGGCACAAACATTCTAGAATAAAGTATCCAAAGACGCTCTATCCCCTCTTGAAAAACTACCTCGTATGCTAAGACTGCAAGAAAGATCATACGGCAATTCCAATGTTTCAGTTAGGTGTGGATAAGCTCTGTGGTCGTTGTGATTTGCCGAGAACACAATCGGGATTTACTTTGGCAAGTTACTCAGAAAAGCAAAGGCGCAAATACAGTATCATTTTGGAATTTTTGACTTTGGATAAAAAAAGAGTAAGGGTTTAGAAGTCCTATGCTATTCCTATGAAATCAAGAGACGGCAAGGATTGAGTGAAACTAAATAAACAATACTTTGTTTTGCCACGCTAAACGACAACTACACAAAGCAAGTGCAATCTTCTGGGATTTGTGCTTAAGATCTCTTTACTACGAAGAATACCATGAATAGAACAACATTATTCGAAGTAAACATTGAAGCATCCACATCAAAAGCTCAGTCTAACTTTACGCATTGAATGAGAAGCATCCACTCAAAGAAAGTATGAGCTAAGTTTCACTAATCTTTGCTATCAATCTATCATTCTCCTAACATACATTCAAAAGAATTTAATTCAAATTCACTTTTACAGTGAAGAGAAGTATGCAACCATGCAACCATTTGACAATGAAAGGACCCAAAGCATCTCATGCATTATGAACTTTATTATCAAAGATTTTTTCAGCAACAATTTCATAGAACTCTTCTTCTTATTCTCTACAATCTCTTTCTAATTCCCTCTAATGATTCTAATCTCTAATCCCTCATGAATTATCTAATTTCTAATTGATGAAATGAGAGAGAGGGGGGGGGGGATTTATATAGAGTTTCTCGAGTACAATGAACGGCCAAGATCAAAATGAGATTAACGGCCTAGATTAAACATAACAAAACCCTAATTAGGGTTGCCTAAGCAACAATCAGTTAATTGCAGAGAACTTCATGCACTGGGAGTTGCATCCTTATCCACTCGCAAAGCACTACGTTCGGTGAACCTGGACACGATCATGTTGACCTCTTCCATGGTAATGTACGGCAACGCATTGACTTTGTAATCCAGCAAGTCTAGACTTTCTGCACATTCTGCAAAGGTGATTGTCCATTCTGATTCATGCAGCAAGAAAGTGTCTCGGATGGTCAGGAAGCTAAATGCTTTGGTCAAATTTTCCTTCATGATTGGCTTGGAAGTGGTAGAGAAATTCTTTGAACTGTATCCTTCAAATTTTCCAGCTGCAAGTGTTTTCTTTGGACAATATCCCTGTCAAGCACATTCGCAGCCATTTGGAAAATATTACTCCGAATCTCCTTTGCTTGCTCTTCAATTTTGGCGCCATCTTCCTTTACTCTTTCCAGGACTTCCCCTCGTGAGATTAGTGCATAGTATCAGCTACTGAAATCATATGTAGCGCCAGCTTCGATAATCTTCTCATCAATCAATCTCTGCTTTGGAATGCCCTTTATTTCTCGAAGACATGGGATAATTTTATTTTGGATGTCTTGGAGGCCATCCCATGCTTCGGCCAAGTTTGCCACTCGTGATAGTAGAAAGGAAGTTTGCTCATAAACATATGCCAACTTCTCTGCGAATGCCATCGCCTCTTCTTTCTTTCCTACCATCCATTCTTTAGTTTCTCTGGTTGTAGTCAACTCTTCAAAATTTCTAACCGGTTACTGTGAAGAGTTTGAAGTGGAGGTGCTGATTGGTCACCTTGATTGAGTGGCTAGTTAAATGTTGGATATATTCTTTCAGACGCTCAATCTCTCTTTTATATTTTCTTTTCTTCGCCACTTCTCTCTCTAGCCTAGTCTTGATGGTGGCAACAGAATTATCCAGGTCCTCAACTTCTTGTCCTTTAGTTGTCGGACCAATATCAATAGTTGTGATGGCATACTTGTTTGGGGCAATCCCGTCTTGGAATTTATCAACTGTAGGCACTGCAATCTGCACTGTGCGGTTACCGGCCTCATCTCTTTGTATGGCAGAAAATTTCTTGGCTGGATTTCTTGTGGTAGTTTGCTCTAGCCTTGCCAAGAAGTCTGTGGTATCATCTTCTTTTGGTACCTCTACTGGCGCCTTTATCTATAGTCTCTCTTTCGACCAATCTGGGATGGTTGACTGTTCAATTCCATCTTCCTGATGATCTTGGACGTCCTGCATATCCTGAACTTCTGGCATATCCTAAATCTTTTGTACAGATGGGTCTTCCTGGATTCCCTTGAGAGCGGAAATCATTCCCTCTTCAAAATTTCCATCCATGATATCCATGTTATTGTCCGACTCTAGAATCTCCGTGCCTGTAGGAGAGGGATGATCATCATCTTCCAATTGCATTGGCTCCATATATCTTTCCAAAATTGGCGAGGGAATTTTGACTTGCTCCCATGACTCTTCTTCCATGATCAATATTTCATCTATATTTCTGGATGTAGCCGAATGAAGGGACTTGGATTTATGTTTCTTTTGAGCAGGCCCTTCATCTGCTATTTTCTTCTTGTTCTGCTTTGCAGAGTCATCAATTTCTTTTCTCTTTTTCAGGTTGGCAACATCCGTTGGTTCACCTCCATGAGATGCAATCACATTTGAGGAACAGGACTCTACCTCACCCATCAAGTCATATACGAATTGCACCTTCCGTTGTTGCAAAATTTGTACTTGTTGGTCCATCCACCATTGGGAATATTTGAATATAGGCCTCATGAATGTTGTCAAGTCACCAAGCTCGTGCTTATCCATACTGATTGTGAATGATATGATTGTAAAGAATACCCACATATTGAGGAATGCTTCTGAGGGATCTCTTTTTGATTGAAACAATTAGCAATGGCTTGCTTTCGCAGACCTAACTGCATGCTGAGAGTCAAATGCCATTAAAGGCTAGCTGTCCTCAAGTATAAATTCCACATTCAGCTTTATATATGAATCAAGAAGTGTCCCAATGATCATCCCTGATTTACAATTTTCCTTTAAGTTATTCATCTTGTAGCTGTAGGATGCTCTTCTTGAGGCCAGTTGTGCACACTCTCCATACAATTGAATCAAGAGGTAGCATGATGATCATCCAGTTGTTTTACAGCATGCCTTAAACTTAACATGCAGCTTGTGTTTTTGTTGTTATCAACCCCAAAGGCTGTCCTTTAGGAAATTTATCTTTTCATTTACAAATTATAATGTTATATTCCTTTGTTCCTGTTGGTGCGTGTTTTATGACACAACAAACATTCTAGAATAAAGTGTCCAAAGACGCTCTATCCCCTCTTGAAAAACTACCTCGTATGCTAAGACTGCAAGGAAGATCATATGGCAATTCCAATGTTTCAGTTAGGTGTGGATAAGCTCTGTGGTCATTGTGATTTGCCGGGAACACAAAGGGATTTACTTTGGCCAGTTACTCAGAAAAGCAAAGACACGAGTGCAGTATCATTTTGGAATTTTCTGACTTTAGATAAAAAAGTGAAAAAGGGTATGGTTTAGTCCTATGTTATTCCTACAAAATCAAGAGACGGAAAGGATTGAGGAAACTAAATAAACAATACTTTGTTTCAATTGACGCTTACACGACAACTACACAAAGCAAGTGCAATCTTCGATTTGTGCTTAAGATTTCTTTACTATGAACAATACCATCAATAGAACAACATTATTTAGTAAAATATCGAAGATCCACATCAAAAGCTCAAATTAACTTTACGATTGAATGAAAAGATATCCACCAAAGAAAGTATGAGCCAAGTTTCACTAATCTCTCGCTATCAATCTATCATTCTCCTAACATACATTTAAATAGAATTCTAATTCAAATCTACTTTACGAGGAAGAGAAGTATGCAACTGATAGCAACCATTTGACAATGAAAGGACTCAAAGCATCTCATGCATTATGAACTTTATTATCAAAATATTTTTCAGCAACAATTTAATAGAACTCTCTTATTCTCTACAATCTTCTAATCTCTAATGATTCTAATTTAACTTCATGAATTATCTAATTTCTAATTGATCAAACAGAGAGGGGATTTATATAGAGTTTCCCGAGTACAATGAACGGCCAAGATCAAAATGAGATTAGCAGCCTAGATTCAAAATAACTAAACCCCAATTAGGGTTGCCTAAACAACAATCAGTTAACTGCAGAGAACTCATTCACTAGGAGTTGCATCCTTATCCACTGGCAAAGCACTACATTCGATGAACCTGGACACGATCATGCTGACTTCTTCCATGGTAATGTCCGACAGCGTGTTAACTTTGTACTCCAGCAAGTCTAGACTTTCTGCACATCCTGCAAAGGTGATTGTCCATTCTGATTCATGCAGCAAGAAAGTGTCTCGAACGGTCAGGAAGCTGAATGCTTTGGTCAAATTTTCCTTCATGATTGACCTGGAAGTGGTAGAGAAAATCCTTTGAACTTTATCTTTTAAATTTTCCAGCTGCAAGTGTTTTCTTCGGACAATATCTTTGTCAAGCACATCCGCAGCCATTTGGAAAATCTTACTCCGAATCTCCTTTGCTTGCTCTTCAATTTTGGCACCATCTTCCTTTACTCTTTCCATGACTTCCCCTCATGAGATCAATGCATAGTACAAGCTACTGAAATCATATGCAACGCCAGCTTCGATAATCTTCTCATCAATCAATCTCTACTTTGGAATTTCCTTTATCTCTCGAAGACATGGGATAATTTTATTTTGGATGTCTTGGAGGCCATCCCATGCTTCTGCTAAGTTTGCAACTCGTGATAGCAGAAAGGAAGTTTGCTCATAAACATATGCCAACTTCTCTATGAATGCCATCGCCTCTTCTTTCTTTCCTGCCATCCATTCTTTAGTTTTCCTGTTAGAAATAACTCTTCAAAATTTAACCTAAGCATCAGAAGAGTTTGAAGTGGAGGTGCCGCATTGTCACCTTGATTGGAAAAGGGTTGTTAAAATGTTGGATATATTCTTTCTCGTGACGCTGAATCTCTTTTTTATATTTCTTTCGCCACTTCTCTCTCTAGCCTAGTCTTGATGGTGGCAATGTAATTATCTGTGTCCAACTTCTTTGTCCTTTAGCTGTTCACCAATATCAATAGTTGTGATATGCATTTGTTTGGGGCAATCCTGCCTGGAATTTATCAACCGTAGGCATCAACGAATCTCGTGACTGTATGTTACTCTGCTTCATCTCTTTGTATGGCAGAAAATTTCTTTGGTCGGCTTTCTTGTGGTAGTTTGTTCTAGCCTCGCCAAGAAGTCTACGGTATCATCTTCTTTTGGTACCTCTATTGGCGCCTTTATCTTTAGTCTCTCTTTCGGCCAATCTAGGATGGTTGACTGTTCAATTCCATCTTCCTGATGATCTTGGATGTCCTGCATATCCTGAACTTTTGGCATATCTTGAATCTCTTGTACGGATGGGTCTTCTTGGATTCCCTTGAGAGCGGAAATCATTCCCTCTTCAAATTTTCCATCCATGATATCCATGTCATTGTCCGACTCCAGAATCTCCATGCCTGTAGGAGAGGGATGATCATCATCTTCCAATTGCATTGGCTCCATATCTCTTTCCAACACTGGCGAGGGAATTCTGACTTGCTCCCATGACTCTTCTTCCATGATCAATATTTCATCTATATTTCTGGATGTAGCCGAATGAAGGGACTTGGATTTATGTTTCTTTTGAGCAGGTCCTTCGTCTGCTGTTTTCTTCTTGTTCTGCTTTGCAGAGTCATCAATTTCTTTTCTCTTTTTCAGGTTGGCAGCATCCGTTGGTTCACCTCCATGAGATGCACCGGCATTTGAGGAACATGACTCTGCCTGACCCATC
Source organism: Sequoia sempervirens (assembly GCA_007258455.2). Classification (NCBI taxonomy): domain Eukaryota; kingdom Viridiplantae; phylum Streptophyta; class Pinopsida; order Cupressales; family Cupressaceae; genus Sequoia; species Sequoia sempervirens. The sequence continues at coordinate 8,114 of VDFB02070090.1, read as the reverse complement.
AAGTCATATGTGAATTGCACCTTCCTTTGTTGCAAAATTTGTACTTGCTAGTCCATCCACCATTGGGAATATTTGAATACAGGCCTCATGAATGTTGTCAAGTGACCAAGCTCAGGCTTAGACCACCTTACAGGAGGAAGCGGCCGTCTTTCATCAAAGCCCGACTGCATGTATACTCCATCATCATCCAACTGATCAGGTACTCGGAAGAGTTCTGTCGTCCTTATCATATCCAGCGGCAGCCTTGACCACAGTCTTTTTCTTATGTCATATTCATCAGTGGCATTTGCCCAAAAGTCTTCTAAGTCAATTCTGTGTTTATATTTCCCTCCGTCCACAGTTCCAATGTGATGAAGTGGATCGAAGTCAACTCTGGGCTTGTAGGATATGAACGGGTATCTTTGTATCTCCAATTGAGCACTCTCTGCCACTTGCGCCAATGGACATGATTCTTCCATATTGTCGATGAAGAGTGGAAAAGTGACAGTTGCTTTCTGCTTTGGCCTTTGGATATTCTGATATGTCTCCAATTGCCTCAAAACTTCCAGCAAAACCATTTTGTTGGTAGGGTAGATTGGCAGTCTATATGGGCGACCTGTAAATTCTTGAATCCTGATGTATGTAAATCTGGGAAACTGGATGAACCAGGATCCATATCTGCCGATCAAACTTTTGGCCTCACGAGTGAGCCTCTGATGTGTTCCGCCTTGGAGAATTCGAGTGATATACATAAGAAAGGCGTCATGCACCCGTCTGAAGTGTGACTTCAACTGCAACTGCAGATAACAATCGTAGGACTTGAACTCTCCTTCGCCATTGTCGACTACACCTTTGCAAATCAAGCCAGCATATCTGTAGGTCCTTGCAAGTAGATATACGACATAAGAACTCATATGAAAGGTTTTGGTTCTTTCCAAGTTGACCAACTGCTCGTGGAGACTGTCACTGATTATTCTCGACCAGTTGAACATTTTCACTCCGGAAGTTATTTCATCAATGAAATAATACATCTAGGTTTCAAAAGGCGCACCCTGAGGATTGCCTACCATTCTGTTCAGCAGTAAGACAATATCTCCGTATTCTTCTTTAAAATCAGTTCTGGACAATTTCTTCGACATGTTTTTGGCAGTAGGTCTGGGCTTTTCCAACCAGGACTTGTTCATATTTGATGCACAGAGGGCTTGTTGATCTTCATAAATTTTTCGTGCATCATCCCTCGTTCGATAAGATGTCCGGTGGTAAGCTGGAATTCCAAATGTCTCTTGTATGGCTGGCTCAATCAAATATGCCAGTACTCTTCCATCAGGTGCCTCTATTTGTCTTTCTTGTGCATTATAATGTAATGCATACTCTACCATGAGCTCTGGACATTCTTTTGCAGGCGGAAATCCAGCTGCATGAACAATACCGTTGCACATCATCCTTGCAATTGGCGTAGGTAAAAATCCATCACTTCCGTACATTCTTTTCTTAAAATCATCAAAGTCAACATGGCCGAGGTCGGTGTCCACAATGTTTTCCCATTTGGATTTGATCTTGGATTGTGGTTGCGAACCCTTACTGGCGAACTTCATTTTTATTCTCTTGAAAATAAATCTTTAAGAAGATACAAAGAGAATATTAAAATTAAAATTAAATTACTTGAAAAATATTCCAGCTAAGTGACAAATCAAACTTCGTGAAAGATTATGCTGGAAATGAAAGAATTTATCCAATAGATGAACAAAGTTTTCGTGCCAGAATGAAGTGAAGAAAGTAAAACTGCCTGGTACTCTGGAAAAAATGAAATGGACAAGATCACAGTGCTGGCTGGTATGAATTTGCTTCCTTCACTTTGCTTCAAACTTCTCAACTTTCTTGCCTTAGCCAAAATTTCTTCTCACAACTTCTCTTTCGAAAGATGAATGATTAAAAAATGAGAAGCAAATTCAATTATAAAGATGAGAAGTTCGACCCATTTAGCAAAATTCAATTGTTTCCATTAAATCAAGTTTGAACTTGGCTTGCACTCAGGTTCCGAATGGCAAATTTTATCTTCAGCATTAGTCTCCGCGAAAGTTGCTAATTCTAGCGCCAGTTCAGTGAAGTCCTTTTTGTCTTTTTCCAAATTTGAGTCTTAGAGAAAAATTCAAATTTTATCTCTTTGGGTGTTGAAAATAAAAATAAAAATAATAAAAATAATTATTTTCATGTGTCATTTTCCAACCCCTTTATTTTAATTATGGCCTTTTTATTTTTTTCTCTTAAGGCAAATTTGATTTTTTTAAGTTTTTTATTGCTTTTGCCTTAGACAAATCTTTTTCTTCCATTTTATTTTGCCATAATTTTTTAGAACTCCCTAAGTCATAGGCGAATTTCTTTAGCATCTAAGCATGTAAATTGACATTTTAATGTTCCAATGTTTAGACTTAGGCAAATATTTTCAATTTTCTCCAGCTTTCTAAGTATGGCGGACTTCACTAGTGTTTTTTCCATGCATTTTATCCAAGGGCGGACTTAGCCTATAGTCTTGCCATTTATCTTTTACTTGGGGCGGACTTAGCCCATGTTCAAGCCACTTCACATTTTATATGGCAGACTTGACTTTGTGACAAGCCATTTGGCTTGGGCGGACTTCATCTCTTGCCATGCCATCTTGGGGCGGACTTCACCTACCCTCAAGCCATTGTCTTTCTATGTGGGGCGGACTTTGCTTGACCTCTTGCCATGTCTTGCTTTCTATGGCGGACTTTACTTTAACTTGTGCCATCCTCTTTATGGCGGACTTCACTTTGGCTTGTGCCATCTCTTTTTATGGTGGGCGGACTTGGCTTGAAGTCAAGCCATTATCTCTTGTGAGCTGGGCGGACTTTCCATGAGTCCATGCCATGTCTTGGGGTGGACTTTCCACATGTTTAAGCCATACCTTCTTATGCTGGGCGGACTTTGCCTTGAGTTGTGCCATTTGGCTTGGGGCGGACTTACCTAAAGTCAAGCCATTATCTCTTGTGAGCTGGGCAGACTTGGCACTATTCCATGCCATGGCAAGGCAGACTTGTCTTGATGTCATGCCATTGCTTCATCTTCCTATGGCGGATTATATCCATGCCATTTCTTCTCCATTCTCCTTGCTGGTCGGACTTTCCAGCTCCCTTCCATGCCTTCATGAACTCATATCTTCATACTTAGGCAATTTTCACCATGATTTTCAGACTTTTTCATGGATTTTTCCAGATTTTTAAATGATTTTCTGTGATTTTCCATTGTTTTTTTGGGATTTTTGACTGATTTTTTGAAATCCGGGCACTTTCTAAAGATAGAAACCTTGCCAAAAATAGTAACTTTCCAAAAATAGCCCCTAAAAAATAGGGGGTTCATAGGGGAAATCCCCAAAAAGTAGGAGATGTCAGAATTGACTGAAACGATAGTCGATCTTCGTCCATCGGGCCTCCTAAGCACTGTGATGATGTTTGCACAATGATTCAAGCTCAAATTCTTTGCTTGACAAGGGTGACCATTCAAAAACTCAAACTCTAAACCCCCAAATAGAGATCAAATGAAACTGAAGTGCAACGGCAAAGCCCTAAAAAGCAAACTACTAGGGTCCCTATTTGCAATGGGGCGATGTTCGAAATAGGTCACAACAGTTCCTTATCCTGTTTTCTTTGCAATGCCACATGCCTTTGTATTGTACATATGCATTGGATGCCCATTCAGTCTTTGTTTTATGAGGCATTCAGTTTTTGTTTTATGAGGCAGTGTTAAATGATTAGGTATAGAGAAGACACATAAACTTGACATGTTCTGGAGTACCCTTTGTTTCTATATTCTTTACCAAATATCTAATTCATAATTGCTATTTATTGCCCCAGTTTGTGATTGTCTTCCACTATGTTTTAATTCAATTTCCCATATATTTGAAGTCAATCCCTTTCTTAAATTCAGGTCTTTCTATATGAAATCAGCCTTTTCTTAAAGCCAGGTCTTTCTAGATGAAATGTAGGGTACATTTAAGATTATAATATAATAGAGTTATGGGTTTCCAGTGGAATGTTATTTCCTTATTTATTTTCACAAGAATGAAGCATATATGCTTCTTGTTTATTATTGTTTGTGTTAAGGATCTACGATATCTTGGTGCAAGATACCATCTTTGTTCAATGGAAAAGACGTGAAAGCAATTTGGCAATAAAGTGGCTAGAGAGGCAACTTATTGGGTGGATTCAATCCATTCAAAACTGGTCCAATAAGTGGCAGACCAACATGTAAGGCATAAAACTATAAGTGATTGTAATGATAAACAGCTGTAAATACAAGGTGTCAAATCATTAACTTAACAGCTGTTTTATGTTTGTACTTGTTAATTAAAAATTTCAAATTCTGATGTAAAAATATTTAAGTCTGAATCTGTAAGATAACAGCCAGACATTTTACTCTGCACACACATGTGCTTACATGATAGAGCAATTGGTACTCTGGTTCAACCATTTCAATTGCTTCGTAAGCATATTGAAGATATGAATTATGGTCCAGTCCCCCTCATGGAAATAGTGTACAGGGAAAAACTCATTTGCCACCCGAGTGGCCCTGATAGTGAAGGCATCTATGCTCCATAGAGGAGGCCCAAGTTTGAATCTGGAGAGGGGTAGGGTATGCACCTTGTTGAACAATAAATAAATGGAAAACAATCCCAAAAAGGAGATCTCATACACCAAATTGGTGTCTTGCTTGGCGATGATATACCCTTACTTTTACCTATATGTGTTTGTGTGTTGAGGGTTGTGGGTTGGTGGTGGAGGTTGCGGTGAGGTGTCTTATCTAGGTAGAATCCTTATCTTAATTTGGACTCAAATTTTACTCAATTTCACTGAGCTGATCCAAGGTTTTACCCAGACAAATAGTCTATTCAAGTCTCAAGAATGCAAGTATCTTTAATTAAGGGATGGTCAGGGGGCTCAGAGTTGGTTACTGTTTCAAATTAATGAGCATTGTGTCCTTGTGAGAATGGTGATGAATGAATGGTAGGGTACACTTGTCTGTAGATGGGTTTGGTGTTGTTCATGTGCATGCTAGTCCTTGCAGATCTTGTGGGAGATCATTTTATATTATCCTTCCAAGCTAAGATGTTTATTCCAGTGTCTTGTGTCTCCAGTGTTTTTGTTTTTCAGGTATAATGAAGGCAGCAGGTAAGATTCATCACATAGTCAAGTATTGGCTTACAGGAATTCCTCTTATCCATTTATAATCCTCATCTTAATTTGGACCTAAATTTTACCCAATTTCTTTAAAATCATCTATTCAAGTCCCAAGAATTCAAGTTTCTTTAATTAAGGGATGGTTGGGGGGTTCTGAGTTGGTTACTGTTTCAAATTAATGAGCTTTGTGGCCTACCGTGAGAATGGTAAGGTACACCTGCCTATAGATGGGTTTGGTGTTGTTCATGTGCCACACTAGTCCTTGCAGATCTTGTGGGAAACCATTTGGTATACCGTATTATCCCTCCAAGCTATGATGCTTATGCATGTGCTTGTGTCTCCAATGTTTTTACTGAAGTTCCTCTGCTTAGCTACCTTTTTGTAACATATGGTAGTTTGCAAGTCCTTACTCTGTTGAAAGTGGGTCATTGGAATCCTGATCCCAGATTTTATTTGTATATCTTGTGGAGGCCTAGATTACATTCCCCTACAATGCTGTTGGAAGGTGGAGATTCTAACTGAGCATTGACTGCCAATACAAATTTCTACAAAGTTTCCTTAGTTCATGGCATACTGGTTGGATTTATACTATTAATCGTAGGATTCTTTTTGGTAGAACTAACTTTGTAATGACAATATCAATATTTGACATTATTGCATGTTTGCGGAAGTGGTTATTTTCTATGCTCCCCCAAGTATCTGAGACGGGGGCTGCAAGGGACAGCAAGGGATGATGGGACGTGCTTTTTGTACAGGGATTTTTTTGGCCATTTTTTAGGGTATGACAAGGGACAACTATTAATATTTAAAAAAAAAAAAAATACAAGGAAATTTCAAATATTCATATGATAACATTGATAAAGCATCATCATAGACATTATAGAACCTTTGTGAGCATGGGTAATTGAATAGGAATTATGATGTTCTTTATATATACATATGAGCATGAGTTAATAAAGACATGCCTGACTGGTGTGTATATTCAAGTGAGGGATTTATTATTAAAGGTTTCTTGAAGGCTTCAAGACTGCATGTTTTATTGTCAAACTCATTAACTAAGAGAAATGGTTAAATTAAAAGATAACTGGTTATGTTCTAGTTTGACCTTAGTTGGGATACTAATAGATGGGATTGTTCTATGAGTTGTCTATGCAAGGCATGATTGATACATTTATGCATTATGAAAATGGCATTTCCTGTCAACTATGACTTAACTTGTATTCGACAGTATAATGATTGTAGCATGCCATCTTTGTCTATGCTAGTCCTTGTATACTAAACAAGGTGTCCAATGTATGAAACACGATAATTAGAATCCTTGATTATGGCTTTGACTATGAAGATGCACATATTTGCAATAGGGGATATGTATTTTGTAGATTTTGTGATCATGATTCATCATTGGTCTATTACTTGGTTAGGTTATAGTTTGATGGGGGTTTGTGGGCAATGGCCCGTATGGGCTCCAAGTGAAACACCCTTGGCATGTTCCCTATTGTGATATAGGCTGGGGTTGAGGGGCAGAGCCCTTGCCACGAAGCCCAAATGAAGACCTTTAAAACCTCACAGACCTTCATGGCACACACCATTTTCATATTTTTTTGTAAATCCTAGATGGGCATGTCATAAACCAAACAAGCATTGAAAGGTTATATTTTTTTTTTTAAATTAACTAAGATGTCCTTGGGCATGTTAGGGGACAACTAGCCATCCCTGGGATAGATGGGGGACGTTTGGATGTCCCTTGGCTGTCCTCTAACTGAACCTTGCAAAATTTTGTCATCCCGGGGACGTTTCCTAAATTTTGACAAGAAAGGGGATGATGTGGGGATGCTTCCTAATCTCCTATAGGGGACAGGGTCATTTTGGGCAGGGGACACGTCCTTAGGGAGCACTAATTATTTCTCAAAGCTAACCTTTAGTTTGTCAATACTTGTTAAGATTCATTTTCTTGTAACTTGAAGCTCTCTCCTGTAGAGTTTCTTCTTGTATAGTGCAGTATTGCCTTTATCTACATCTTTTTCTACAAATTGTGCAGTCTTTTGAACATCACATTGGATTTGCTGATTGACGAAAATTTCATTGACAAATTTGCAGGATTTTATCTCTTAGCAGAAATTGAAGAAGCAGCAGATAGAAAGCTTTACAAATGGACTCATTACATGATTAGTGGTCACACATTGAAACACCTGAGTGCAGCAATGGTTCCAATCTTACTAACACTGATGCTTTCTCGTAGAAGCATCAAAATTGAAAGGTAACACATTTTATTGTAAAGCTATGACATAGGAGGACTTTGTTTCCCTCTAAATACGCAATAGGAAGAATGTGTGTGACATTATATTTTTTTCTTTATTTGCAAATAATAATGTGACTAACGAAATACTTGTTAAGAATAAGCCATGGGAGTTTATGTTGGTCTCATAAGAGAAAGCGCTCAGAGGAGTTGAGGTTTCTCAGGCATGTTGTCTATTTGCATCTAGTTGGCATGATTTGAATAAGATTGATCATATAATGATTGATCTCTGTCAAAACATTTCTAGCTCCAAATTATAGGTATACTAATTTCAGAGTAAACACTTTCCAAGCTTTTATACAGTGGTGCTTTAGAACAATACCATTTAATTTGATTGGAAATCAGCTTTATTGCAAGTTGTTTACTGTGTTTATAAATTTATATAATGTAATACACGAATAGTTGACAACTAAACAAGCACTAGTTTGTGTTAGAGAAAATTAGTGTTGCAAGGTAATACCTATTGTTAGACTTTTTTTATAGTTACACAATGACAATAAATAGTCTGTGAATTTTGTGGCAGAAGTAGGTTAGTTATTTTTAAATATTAAGAGAAAAATGATGATTTTGCACAAAGTAATGCCTGTTACTAGCTAAAGGCACACCAAAGGAACTGTACAAGGTAATGCTTATTCACTTTCAGC
>VDFB02070089.1:0-12135 GCA_007258455.2 Sequoia sempervirens | reverse complement strand
TGATCATTTTATGGCACCTTATCAAAGTTATTAGGGAGTATAAATTTTGGTATGGTTGACGTATGTGTATAGACCTTGTAGACCTAGTGTATATTTTCTCATTTTCCACCCTTTTATGGGTACACACCTTTTAGGCCTAGTGTGTGTTTCTCATTTTATCTTGGGGATCACCTAGTGTATACCAAACTGCACTATCCCTTGTGAGAATTTTGATAACTGGTTTGATCCGATCCCTTTTTGATAGTTAGTTTGATCCATCTTCGATCTTTTGATATTACATTAGGGGATCTTTGTCTTGAGCTCGTGATTATTATCTTGGCGATCGTCTTCCATGCCTGCCTCTGGAGTATTTCACACATCATATCTCTCCAATATTTGTACACTTGGACCCTTCTTGATGCATATTTGTCTAATTTAGTGTGAGTCTGAGTGTAAGTCCATACTCTCACTAAAGTGGGGGATAAATGTAGTGTAGGAAATTATATACCTTCATAATTTCAAACTATGTTTGGGTCCCTTTATTTTTTGGACTTAATTAAGCTTCCAATTTTCCAAATTATGCATTCCAAAGCCATATTTTTACCACTTTCTGAAAGGGGGACCAACATTTAATTAATGCAATCAATAATTAAATCACATTGGAGCATGTGTGTCCTAAAATTATAGGCCAGGACCCATTCGCCCAAGGGTGAATGGGTCCCCTTTAAGTCCTAAGACCCATTTTTAAATATGGTTTTGGTGGTATTTTATTGATTCAAATTCAACTTGCAATTGTTGGCTTTTAGAATCTAATTTTTGGGAAATTAGATAAACATCTATAAATACATAGTATATTTATCCTTTGAAATCTAACACACTTTATGAAGAAAACTTATGAGAAAATATTATTGTCAAGAGCATAATTGAGCATTCAAGAGCAGATTTATCAGTCATCTGTTGCAACAATCAAGGTCCTAACATCATGTTCAAGCTTATGTTTGTTCATGTCATCTTGTGAAGGATAACATGCATTGTTGATCCTAAAGCATCCAAGCATTTTCAAGTGTTCAAATCCATCAAGCAAAGCAAGATCAGGTTCCTTGGAGAGATGTGTTTTTCTTTTTTCCTCTAATGGAGGCCATTGAAGGTTTGATGAGTTGTAACAAGCATTTTTCATTCATCATTTCCTTCTCCATTGTCATTATCTATCTATCAAGGTTTAATTACCAAATTGGGGTTTGACTAAGGCAAACCCCCATTCAAATAAAAAAAATTATCTTTGTGTATGTATAGATTATAGATTAAAGAATGATTGAAGAAATCTCAAAGGAGAAATTTTCCATCGTTGCACAAGTTGTCATCATTATTGTCAAGCCATGAAAACTAAGTTGAAGATTTTATTTCCACCTTTATGATAGTGAGACCTGTGTCAAAGAGAATACAAGATCCAACATCAGAGGACTGTCAAAATTTTTTTAGAATCCCTAACTAGGACCCATTTTCTCAGAGGTGAACCATCCCTTTAGTAGGTCTCAAAAAAAAAATTTGGTGACAGGTGCATGTGTCCAAACCCTTCCCAAATCTGCCTACAAACTGTCATTTTTGTTTTTGTACTTTCAATAATTTGCATTTCATGTATTAGGTCTTATTGTTCAAATAGTTTGAGTGTTCCAAATCATTTCAATTTAATTGCAAACCTTGCCTATTATCCCAAGGACTAAGATGTGGGCCTGATTAACTCACCATTGAGGTTAAAATTCAATCTTTACACCTTGTGATCTCTTTCCGAATTAAATTCCCTTGGGGAAAGACACCTATTAAGATCCCTACAAGTTCTACATAAATAAAAACTTATTGTTGGGGATCCTCTTTCCCAACATTTCACTTTGATTTAATTGATTATTTGATTTTTCCAAATCGTTTCTTAAGGAAATAACTTCAAGCTTGGAACTTCTCACACTCCAATTCCTTTGCCTTCAGCTGGTCTCTTACAACTTCTTCAATTAAATTTTATTCCTCAATTTGAACCTTCAGATCCATGATCATCCTTTTTGATTATTCAATACTTTGATATATGATTTCACTTTAGTTCCACTATCCTCTTGAAGTCATGATTTTAGTCTTGAATTCCTATTGAATTTGGGAAAAATCAACTCCACAAATCCCAAAGGATCACTTGCAATCAAACACCTATCACAGAAAGAGAGAATAACAAAGCTATGGAGGATAAGAGCTATTTATCCAAAAAATCGTTAATCGTTATGAATGTGCATCTAAATGATTATAAAATAGAGAATCCTTATAAAAGCATAATTAACCTAGAAACCTTAGGTGGGGATATAAGAAGATCATGACATGTGTCCTCATCCTATCACATGAGACATAAAAATGACATGACCTACGTAATCTTAAGTAATTAGAGGAAAAGGAACCTTAAGATCACCTATCAAATCATGGAAATCTATGTTGGTAGCATCTAAGGGCCTTGGGCTAGTCATCGTCATCCAATCTATCGCTGCTAAGTGCAATGTCTGAAAGTGTCAAACAAGGCTAGTATCCTTCTTGGGTCACACTCATGTACGACTGTATATACATGGGAACCACCAGGGGAATGGTTTGTACCTACCCAAACTATCAGGTGACTCAATGCCAGTAATAAGGAACTATAATATGATTTAATTATCTAGCTAGGAGTTGACTACATTGCATCCTATGCAACTACCTCATGTTCGATGGCCATGTCCCCATCTACCTATAAGGGCACCATCTAATATCTCGTTCCCATAATTAATCCATTTGTAGCCACTAAAATTATACATCACCATACCACTAGTCATGTACTAAGGGGTATGTGTGTGATAGAGGTGTCCCATATTGTAGGCCCTATGGGTACTAAATCATCCTCATGTAGCAAATATGATTGAATTCCCACACCTAGAGTAGCATGTAGGTCATCATGCGATGGTACTCGTAGTGGACATAACATCTGAGGTCATGGTAGGGATATGTGAGCCTACTCCATCCCCATGCATATACTGTCCCTCTCTCCTCCATCAAGCAGATGCAATGGAATAGGCCCCTGTGAAGGTGTGAGCCTCATCCATCCATCATAAATCGCAATATGGCGGTCACAATCATAACTTATCAAAAGAGTGACATCACCACTCGCCCCTGTTCGATCCAGTGCAAGTAGATATGGCTCATGATATCCTCTAAGACCACTTTCCTGAGGCAATACTATTGTGCGGTTTGGGAATCTTGAGGAGTCCTTCCCTCCTCGTAGGCCACCTGCTCCCCGTAGATGGGTAGGCCTATGGTGCGGTAGATGTCCTCGAGGGTCACTATCATCTCCCTAGTTGAGAGATGAAATATAGAAGTGTCTACATTACATCACTCCATCAATGCCATGCACATGGTATTATAGAATCTGATATTTGGCATAGTATAAACCCACAAGAGATTGGCATGTTGTAGCAAGCTATAGTCGCCTGCACTGATATCATTGTTGTAACCCAACAACAATGTTAGAATTGAGCCACCAACATGCTCACGTATCTCAAGCCACTCTTGCTTAAGCACAAAATTTCATGTTAGCATACTCTACATCATAAAAAAATTTATAACTTTCCTCAGTTTTCCTCTGAGACTATAGCTATGTGGCCCGCTAGCATCTAGGCCAAACAACCTCCAACAATAGTGCATGAGATATATGTCAAAATGGTTGAAGGACACTAATGCACTATTAGGATGACAACACACCAATCAGACGCCTTCACATCAACTAGATGCTTGTGGTACTCATGAAGGTGAAAAAACTAAAAATTAATCGAAATGACAAGATGGGTTGAAAATTTTATGTATCTCATCAAGTGGGTCCCCCTGTCCATTGTAGTGTGAATTTTGTCAATCCTTAGAGCTATGTAGTCATGTCTGTGAGACATTTTATTAAAAACTCCCAAAAATTCAACAAACTCCTCGCTATGAATAGTTAACATGACCCTTCCATGGGCCCACCCAAGGCATATATAGGTCATTTTTGCCCATTATTCATAGAAAAAGTGTTCCTTCCATCCTTCCTATTTTCACCCCACCTATATGGGGGAAAAAATAGGAGGGAGCATATATTCACCTCTTCATCTTATTTTTCTTTTGATTTACTGAATTCTTCTTAAGCATTCTTCTCGATGTGGTAGCTTCTTTCAATTTTTAGAACTAACTTGATTTTGAGTTTTGTAGAACAAAACTTCATGTTAGGTATTGTAGTTTCTCATTGAACTTGAATGCTAGGAGCATCACTAGTATTTTCCTGATGGACCTCTATGACCACTATAGTATCATTTTTGGAAAAATTAGTAAAATTTTCAAAATTTTGATTTCACATTTATGTCTTCTTAACTACTTTAGTGTAGTTGATTTTTCTCCAAAAATTTAACTCACTAAAGTGGGGGAAAAATGTAGTGTCATAAAATTGCACACCGTGGAAATTTCATACTTGCGCATCTAGCCCATCACATTTATGGTAACTTGTCGTATTAATGACAAAAACCTATGAGACAAATTTCATGATTTCAACTTCATGGGGGACAATGATGAAGTGTTAACAGTCTAAATAACTCATTTTTGGGAAATTTTGAGTGGGATAATTGCATGATGCACAGACATTCACGTGACGCACTAGCATCCATGAACTTTTCAAAATTAAAATGAGGGAATATCCCATCCTTTTCCTATGACACACATCATTACAAAATGAACGCAAGTGCATCGGCTCTTCCTACCCACACAACTTCACAAAACTCCACTTTTTACTCTTTATCTCATTCATTCTTACCTCTTCTCATTCATTCTTTCTCTGTTGCTATATTCTCTTCTACATCTTTTATATCTTTCTCTCTATAGTGAAGCTCTATCAAATTTTTGTCACAACAATAGTGAAGGCTCTCTTGCAAGCAAGAAAGTCAAGTCTATCAATCCAAGAGGAGATCCATGGACTATTGGTAATGCTCTCTTGTCTATTTGTCTTGTCTATTTACAATCATGTATTTGTCTCATCTATTACATTTATGATAAGGGTTCTCCTCCATAGTAGGTTTTGTTTCTATCACACATCTTTATATTTCATGTCATTTTGTCTATTTCTATCTATCTAGTTGTTCATGGAGGTGGAAACACCAAAATGGGGATTTTACTAAAGAAAGCCTCAAAACATTCCTAACATTTTTCTCTATCCTTCTTGTGTGTAGATGTATAAATTTGAGGATCTAGACATTGTAGATTCAAGGTTCTTATCCCCTATTTTGACAGGGATGATAGTGGAGGGCATAGACATCCCCATGATGCACTATCATTTGTGGTTGAGGCTTTGCCCTTCTGGGGGCAGAATCTATGCATTCTCTAGTTTTTGGTTCTATAATTTATAGTTTATAATTTCATCATTAGTGTTCATTATTTAGTATTTTATTATCCCTATCCTTGATAGCTTAGCATTTCATTCAATCTAGTTGTTCAAATGTTCTTTATTTTTTACTTTGTCACTTGAGATTTGTACAGTTTTGAGGTAACAAAGGGCTATTTTTTCCTTGTAGACTTTTTTTTTCTTGAGTCTTGAGAGTAGCAAATTCCCTCCTTTACAGAGAGATAACAAGATAGATATAGAATGAGAGATGAAAGAAGAAATATAAAGAGATAGAGATAGATAGGTAAAAATATATAGATATAGAAGTATAGGAAGAAGGAAAGGGGGAGAGAGAGGGAGATATATGGATGGATAGAGAGAGGGATACATGTCTAGAGATAGAGGAGGAGAAAGGAAGATAGAGGTAGAGATAAATATAAAGCATGAGAGGAAGGAGACAAATAAATAGAGAGATAGAAAGAGGTAGAGGGGAAGATAAAGAGAGAGAGATAGAGAGGAAGATAAAGAGACATAGGAGAGGGAGAGGAGATAGTGGAGAGGAGGAGAAAGAGATAAATAGGGGTTTAAAATAGATGGAGGAAGAGGCATGGAAGGAAAGGAGGGATAAATAGGAAAGAGGGATAGAGATATAAAGAGATGGACTGAGCAGAGGATAAAGGAAAATTAAGACAAAGGAGGATGATAGAGACAAGGATAAAGAGAGTGAGGAAACAGAGAGGGGGGATAGAGATAGAGATAGGGAGGAAGGAGTGGATGAATGGAAATATGGAGAGAGAGGACAGGAAATGGAATGGAGGAAGGGGATGGTATATAATGGGAGATATGGAATGAGAGAAGAGGGAGAGTAATAAATAGAGATAGAAAGAGGGATATATATATATATATATGAAGTGATATAGAGAGAGAGATATGAAGTGATATATAGAAAGAGGTAGAGGTAGATAAAGATCCTAAGAGAGGGAGAGAGAGAGAGGGTGAGAGAGATGGCGAGAGAGAGGGGGAGACAAATAGGGATAGAAAAAGAGAGAAAAGGGAAGAGAGAAGGGAGAGGGAAAGAGAGAGAGGAAAAGAGAGAAATATAGAAGGGAAGACAAATATAGAGAGAAATAGGAGAGAGGAGAAGAGATATTGAGAGATAATGAGAAACATAGAGATAGAGAGGGAGACAAAGATATAAAGAGCTCTCTCTATCTATATATATATCTCTTTATATCTACCTCTCTCTACATACACATCTTCCTTTCTTTCTCTTTTTTTATTTATTTTCCTCTATATCTTATCTCTATCTCCCTCTCCCTTCTCACTTCCTCTCTCTTTTCTCTCTATCTATTTTTCTCCTTAAGTGTGCAATGAGTACACTAAAGAGATCTTAAAGGTTAATTATCATATATCCTTAATCAAACAACATGCTACCCTAAGTATAATTGCCTGGGGACAAGTGTTATTGTTGGATTGTTGGCATGAAATGACTGATCAAATGTTAGTTTCTCTCTCTAAGTTTCAATTTAGATTTTAAGTTTGAAATAGTATAAATCCCTGGGGACAAGTGCTATTATTGGATTGTTGGCATGAAACAACTGATCAAAAGTTAGTTTCTCTCTCTTAATTTTTAATTTAGATTTTAAGTTTTAAATTTATTTTATTATATAAGTTAAAATAAAAAATCAAAATGTAATTATTCTACAATAATTAAAATTTTAATAAGACCATTAATTATAAGTTAAAATAATTCTAATAACTATTAATTATTTTTTGTAATTTCATAAGAAGACATAAATAATTAAAATAAATCTAAAACTCAAGTCTAAGTTAAATATTAAAATAGAATAAACCAAATACAAAGTCAAAATATATCAAAAGATAAATATTAATAAAAATAATAATTTTAAAAAATAAGAAATAATAAACTTATTAAATTAAGTTAATAAATAATTAAATAAAAAAGAAACTAAATTTTAATTTATTAGAATTGAAATATTAATAAAATATTATTTTATTTTTCATTTCAATATTATCAATTTTTTTTCTTCTCTTTGTTTTTAAAACAAAAAGCCTACTTTTAAATTGTTAAATCATTTTAAAATAAAATAAAATAAAAATATTAGAATTAAAATATTAAGAAAATATGGTTCTATTTTTCAATTCAATCTTATCAACTTTTTTTTTTCTTTCTTTTTAAAATAAAAATCTTACTTTTAAAATTGTTAAATCATTTAAAAAATAAAATAGAGAATGACAAGAAAAATGTGAATGGGTGAGATTAATTGCATTCTTACATCCTTCTCCTTAATTCTTAATTGTTGATTTCAAAAAGTAGGTCATCCATTTCATATAGGGAATGCCTTCACCATAATTAATGACTTTTCTATATATATCTACATGGAAATATCACTTTCTTTATAATATTATAAATAATTAAAAAATAAAGTATTTAAAATATGTATTTATTTTTTATCTATATAAAAATCCCAAAGAAAGCCTAATTTTTCCTATAACACCTAATTTTAGACCAATATTCATGATAAATAATTTTAAAACTTTTTAAATTATAAATCTTACATCTCTACTTTAGAAAATACATTGAAACAATGATTTCTTTTTTGTTGCGAAAGAATTTATTAATAGTTAATTTAGTAAAATTGATTGCACTAGTATTGCTAAAGCAAGTACTAAAATATTTTGTTGTGTCATAAATATATTAAAAAAATACAAAAAACCATAAATACATAATTATTATAAGAATATACATCATAAAAACATAAATTTATAATCTATCAAAAAAAATATAAATTTATATATTTTTAATAAAAACTACAAAATCTACATATTATTAAAAAAACCCAATTTAAAATTTAATCGTACAAAAAATAAAATAAATAAAAATAATTCACATAAATAAAAAAAACTAAGTAGATAAAAAAAAAAATTCTCAATACATAGAAATAGATTATAATACTAGCACTTGTACTTAGTGTGAAGCCTTGAGTTTATCCTATTCTAAAGGTGCAAAATAACTAAAATACAATATAAAGAAAACACAAGGAACACCTCAAAGATTAGCCTAAGGAATGATAACACAAAGAAAGATAGCAAATAATGATTGTAAATGATTATACCTTTGTGTTGTTGAATCCCTTGGTTGGCCCTTGATGTTTGAAAGCTTGTGTGCTCCTTGGATGACTATGAAGATGGCTAGATGCAAGATGGACTATGTGATAGAATATTAATGTTTATGGCTAAATGGCTTGGCTAGATGAGTGAAAATGCTTGCAAGTTGAGGGAACAATTTGGTAGCATAAGGGTGCAATTAACTAAGTTTTCTTAAATGCATTAGAAGAGGGGGGATTTATAGAGGAAATTGAATTCTCTAGAGAATTCAATGGTCAAGATTGAACCACCATGGCCAAGATGAATGGCTATGGTGAGTTGAAGACTCACAAGCCCTCACATTTTGACATGTGGAAGGTGACGTGGCCAAAGATGTGATGAGGTGTAAGTGAGGTGGAAGGACATGTGATGGAGGTACTTACAAGTACCTTGATGTGACCTCTCAATGATCACATGGGGAAAAGAAGATTCTTTGGAGGAATAAAAGTGAATTTTGAATTCACAATGATTGGAAGAATCTAGTGGGAAATACAAGGTTCCAAAAAGGGAAGCACTTGTCCACATGTGACTTGATGTGACAAGTCAAAGATTCTAGAAGATGCATGGGAAAATGGGATTCTAGGAGGAATAAATGTGAATTAAAAATTCACATGGGGAAGAAAGGAGTCTTGGATGAATAGAAAGGGAATTAAAAATTCCTTGGGGGATGGGGAGAGTTGACCAAAATACCGATTGGGCTTAACTGGTTAGTAATTAGAGGATAATTAGTGGTTAATAAGGATTAGAAGCCAACTTGAAAAGTTGGAGGATGTGACACATCCTAATTAAGGATTAGGCATGTGCACATCCCTAATGATGAGATCAAGAGGTTGATTAAGATTAAGAAAGAGATGTGACATGTGAGGAATTAAATAAATGTCCTATTAATTTAATTCATTTGATAAAAAAGAGGATTAAAGAGATAAGGTATTTAATTATTAACTAAATACCTTAGGGATTTGACAGAATTAAGGGTATTAATTAAATAATAGTAATATTACTTAATTAATGCAAATAAAAGGATGCTTAGATGAAAGGGGATAAATTTGGATAAATTAAGTGTCCAAATTTAGGTGTCTACATTTTTCCCCTCTTTGAGATGGTGTTACGAAGTAGCATCATTTCAAAGAATATTAAAACATAGAACTCAGAAGAAGATGGTTAGATTGGGAAAGATGCACCAGTCATCAAAGGAGTGACTGAGAAGAAAGATGATGGGAGTGAAGATGAAGGTTAAGGATTGAGGATGCCCCCTCGAGAGGATATGCAAGTTCAAGAGAACATGGGTGTGCTCTCAAAATGGATGATGTGATATGAGAGGAGATGAGGAATATGATGCAAAATGATGGACAAGAGAGGAGGATAAGTGATAGGAGATGGATGAAGAACAAATGGATTTAAGGATGAAGGTGATGGTGCCCTAGTCAAGCTACAAGCCAAAAGTGGGTTGATGATGGATGAAGTGTTGTTGTTGAGGGGATGATATATCCCAAGACAACACAAAAGGATAGGGAAAGATACATCCTGATGATGATGATGAAAGTGTTGTTGATGAGGAAAGGATACATCCCAAAACAACACGATGATAGGGAAGGATACATCCCAATAAAAAGGGTTGTTGATGAGGGAAGGATACATCCTGAAACAACACCAAAGGATAGGGAAGGATACATCCCAAGGATGAGGTCAATGATGAGGATGATTGGATCGAGGCTTGTAGCAAGGCTGGGGACAAGATCAAGGATGTGATTAGATGATTTATGCTAGATTGAATGGGGTGGGATTGGATTGGGATGCGAGATAGATGAAAGGAATAAAAATGATGATGGACAAGATGCTTAGAATAACCAATCTATATTATTCTAAAAATATTGAAGAAATGATGATAAGAGATTGGATGGATAGAGGAGGGAGAGTGATGAAGGATGAAGGGATGGGGGGGATTTTGATAGATAAGAGGATGGGGGATACATGCAAGATGATGGAATGGAAAATGAAATGCAATCCTAATGAAATTTTCCATCTTCAGAGTACTGATTTTTGTTATAGAATAAGACATAAGATGCTAGGGTATGGAGAACCAAGGTTGATTCATGTCGAATGCATAAAACAAACACAACAAACAAGAAGGCTATCCCAACACCCCAAATTCATGAAGAGCTTGGTTGGGCCAGGTATTGGGATAACCACAAGCATAAAAGGATGCCCCAACATAACACAAAACCTTAGGGATCTTGGTGGGTACTATGCAGAACAATCGAGAAGAAAACAACAAAGAAAAGATCAAGATATGCCCTTATGTTTACTAGTCAAAGCACACCATGATATGATGGATCAAGGCGACCATGACAAGTGATGATAGGGAGCTCAAATAATAAATAAAAGCCAAAAGAATCAAAAGATTGCAATCAATTTTAAACATCCTTTTCCATAGGATCAAGGGGATGGATGGGATTGATGAGGTATGTTAGGAAGGATGCATCCTATTGAGACCGATGATGGATACTAAACTAAAACATCGATATGACACAGAATATTCAAATTTGATTGGATATGATGACACAAGTGGATCTCATTTGTTAAGAACTAACAAGATAGGGGCATAGATTGATGACACTACAAAAGATACGAAACACAAGACACAAGATTGACACACCCTAAAGACCTAGGGGCTCAGGGGCCAATCAAATATTAGCCTTGCCTACGCGAAAGTGCAAAGCCCTCGTAGTTCAATAAAAGACTAACGATTGACCATGGATAAAAGTGGAAAGAGGATAATGAAGACCTCGATGGATGACCAAGACAAGATAGACAAAAGAAAATACTGATGATAGATGATAAAAGATCCTTGGGGGCGGATCAAATCATCGACCTTGCCTAGGTGAAAGCGTAGGGGAAACGTAGTTCATCAAAAGTCCAAAGACAAATGATGGATAAGGGATGATGAGATAACCCTAGAAAAGGGGATGAGACCGATAGATGAGACAAGATAGACCTAGTGGATTGGATAGGATGATAGCAATCACACAAAGCTCAGGGATGGGATAGTTATCCAAATCATCAAAATGAATTAGGAGGATGATATGATGGAGAGATGAATGATGAGAAGGGATAGGAGATTGAAAAGATGTGCAAAAGAAGAAAAAGTGATGGTGATATGATAGATGGCATTGGATTGCAAGGGGAGTAGCCTATAGCTAGATACCAATGAAAAGTGATTATAAGATGGGATGAGGATAAGAAGATAAGGATGGGGAGATGAAGAGGATTGTTGGGATAGATGGATAGGAAGATAAGGATTTGGATGAGGAGATGGAAATAATTGCTATGATGGATAGGAAGATGAGGATTATGAGATGGAAATAATTTTTTGGATGAATGATGTCTCCAAGGACTTATGTCACAAAGGAAGAAGATTCCCCACTCTAGATATGTCATATATAACGAGGCATGAAGGATGAAAGACGGAAAGATGGGAAAATAAGGGAGTGATATGGATATGGATAAGGAAGGGAGATTAATGGTAGCATAATGGGTGGACAAGGTAGATGAATGCAAATGAGGATTAGGATAGCATGCAGATGAGGGGAATG
>VDFB02070087.1:0-14955 GCA_007258455.2 Sequoia sempervirens | reverse complement strand
ATTAGCAAGTATCAACTAAATTACACAAGAAGTTGAATCGAAGCTTCATCAAATTTTATTTATACTCAGAACCATGATACATCAATTACTCTATTTGAAAATAAAACTTAATACAGAACTCTATTGCTTATTCAAATTAATTTTAACACATCCTATCTCATCCTCATTCACTCACGCAGGAGGAATGGTTATTTAAATGAAAGAGAAAACTAACTAATTAACAGAGGAAGTCATGATCATAAATACATTCTGAATCCGTGGAACAGATATTCATAAATGAAAGTCTATATGCTCGACGCGACCCAAAGAGAATATAGCATTACACACTCCCTAGATCAAAGGACCGTTTAAGCTCCTTCCCAAAGATTCGGTCAAAGAGTTATTACTGGAACAACTTCTTCAACAGAGCCGAGATTCTTTGCGCTTGAATCGATCATAATTTCTTCAACAATCTGCGAAACACAAGGTAACAAATACGAAAGAAAAGGTGCATGGCACATACACAATATCCATTCATTAATCACATATTTAAATCTATTTCATCATTCAAAAACTACATGCGTTATACCATTCATTCAGGGAGTCAAATGGGGTAATAAATATAGATAAGTCAACATGATAGGCTGCAAGAACATGAAAGTGAATTGCTACAGGATATCCCCAAATAAAAGGTTTCAGAAGAGTTTAACAACCATGAACAACAAAAGTAAAGGTATTAAAAGTATATCATGATATCCAAACTATGAGCATATTTTGGGCTCATCATTTTCCCCCTAACCCAATGCTAGTCCTCCAGCATTTCAACTTTCTGGTGGTCTCTCTGAAATCAGCGGTTGAAGGATGACCCTGAAATGGAGTTCTAAATCTGTAATAAAAACCTCTAGAACTTTGCCATTCTTTCTTCAGTTACAACAACTGTTAGACCCCATACAGTAGCCTCCCCTTCAGAAAGGGTTCTCAAAATTTTTCCTGCAGCCTCCTCATTAAAAGCATCTAAACTCAAAAAGTAATTCAGCCAACCACAGAGGCTGAATGCTTGGACTATTTGAGGATTTTGCATTAATAACTCATGAGCTACAGGCTCATGTCTTACCAACTGACCACCATGTTCATAGTTTTTCCTTAGCTGAACTCAACTCTTTTTTGAAAATCAAAAATTTCCCCTTCTGTTTCCCTTTCTATTCTGGTTCTTTTCAGTTCTGCCATCACTTTTCTCTTCTTTACAAAAATGAACTTTTTAAACAAGTAGTCTTAATGCGTGTTTCAATGAAAAACATGCAATGAAAAATACATGTGATCATATTTGGAAAGTACTAGAAAATAATAAAGAAAGATTATCTGAGCAGTTGTGGCAATGGCGAAAGGACAAGTTTTAAAAGTGGATTATCTCACCTCCTACTTAGAGTATGACATGTGTCCTCACATGTACTAAAAAGAATGGTGGAGATAGAGATGAAATAGTGATAAACATAGTAGTAAATGAATAAAATGAAATAAATCAATAATCGCGATAACAAAATATATTGTGTACCTTTCATTAAATGCTTGTACGTGTTGAGAAAGATGACGGCTTCGGCATGAGATGACAGTTGGGAATGATATCATAATTATGGTGCGGATGAATGAGGTGGATGGGTGATGTGGGCGAACGAAATGAATGGATGGAATGGATGGATGGTACGGAAGATAAAGAAGTGAGATGTGGCGACAAGTGGAAATGAAGAAAAAGGGGTTTCCTTAAAAAGGAAACCTTTATTATGAGCATGCATTTCAAAATTACGGTGAAGCTGGAGGAGAAAGGCTAAATCCTTTGGCTGTAGGAGAAGGCATAAGGGCTGGAGGTTGTGGCTGCTGAGACTGTAGGAATCCAGGGGGTTGGTTCTGCCATTGTTGAGAGCCTCTCCATTGAGGATTCTGTTGCCAGTTACCTGGAGGTGGAGTCCATTGTGCTTGTGGCTGTTGCCAACCTTGTCTTGGAGCCCATGGTCTCCTTTGTGCAACAAAGAAGACTTGGTCATCATCACCTTCTATCATCTTAAAATCAGTAGGTAACTATTTAGCCTCCATGTTGGCCACCATCTTGCATCTGCAATCATGTTTCATCTATCTACAATGTGGACAAAACTCAGCTTGACATTGCCCGACCTCACGCATGTTTCTTCCATACTTTGCATAGTGTCGGTTAATAGCGGCATATTGTTAATGATATCCCTGAAATCAGATGGCAAATTTTTTATCTCCATCCGAGAAACTCCACCGGAAGAAGACTTCCCCACTGTAGCATGATGACCTTGACCTTTCTTAACTATTGCTCAAGAGTAGTTAAGACATATTTTTTTGATATCATCCCAAGGCAATTGGGTTATATCACCTCCTCCCATCAAGTCTAGGGCGTCTATACAAGTATCACCGATTCCCCTTAGAAAAAGTAGTTTCTGGGATTCTTCGTTGAGAGTATGGTTTGAATTATTTTTTAGGGAAAACAAGAATCTTGAGATATAATCCTCCAGACTTTCATCCTCCTATTGAATTCTGAATATATCATCACCTTTACTACCACTCTTACAATATTCTTTATATTTCTCAAGAAATTTTGTTTGTATAACTACCCAACTATCAACAACACCCTTCCCAAACTCATGAACCATCTGGGGCTCCCTCGCTTCAAGGTGGGAGGAAACAATTTCAGCATTGCACATGCATGAAATGTAGTCATAACTTCTGACCCGAGAGGATATCAAACTCAAACAAAGAAATTTTTGGGTCCTGTAACTAAGTATAGAACCCAGATAATGAAAGAAGGAATATTTTTTAAAGGTTATCATTATCTGCAGCTGGTCAACAATGGGAAAATCAAAAGTAGGAGGTGGATTAGGTGGATTATTTTCCATATTTTCTTACTGGAATATCAGAGCAAATGGATTTTCCTCAGGTTCTTCATCAGCTGGGTCAAATGGCAGTTCAACAAATAGGTTTTCAGGGAGAAACCTTCCCAACGCGTCTCTTCTTCTATGCATGCAATAGAATGAATGGTGATTTGAAATATTTTGAAAATTGTTGATTAACAAACTAAACTAATGCTAAAAATGACTTCTGATAGGTTCTTAGCTTGACACCATCCCCGACAACGACGCCAAAAATGGTCACGCCCACAAAAGGATATGAAAATCACGGCAAAACCTATCCTGGGAATTGGACATTCCAACAGGTGACTAATATCTTTTCATGGGCGTTCATTTACTTGTCAAACCAGGGCACGTATACTTTAAATGGAGCAGCACTATATGTGCACTAAGAACTAGTTTTAGTCACAACTTAATGAAACAAATACTTGAAAAAAGGAATTATCTACCTTCTCGAGGAAAGGTAAATGCAAAGTTCTCTTAACTCAGCCATGATCTAACCATGGTAGAAATCATAACAGCTACTGGCTGAGAAACAAACTATGAACTGGCCTTATGCTGCAGGAACAGACACAGGGATGGGTTCCCGATGCTGCAGGAACAATATAAGACTGAGTTTGCACAGAAACTTCAAAGATGAAATCTAACTGATGATGAACAGAAAATGAACAGCTAACTAACTAACTACAGATACTTACTAAGTGGGCCCCCTTAGCAAGCATCAACTAAATTACACAAGAAGTTGACTCAAAGCTTCATTGAATTTTATTTATACTCAGAACCAGGATACATCGATTACTCTGTTTGAAAATAAAACTTAACACAGAACTCTATTGCTTATTCAACTTAATTTTAATACATACTGTTTCATCCTCACTCACTCACGCAGGAGGAACGGTTATTTTAAATGAAAAAGGTGACTAACTAACTAACA
Organism: Sequoia sempervirens; assembly: GCA_007258455.2. Lineage (NCBI taxonomy): Eukaryota > Viridiplantae > Streptophyta > Pinopsida > Cupressales > Cupressaceae > Sequoia > Sequoia sempervirens. The sequence goes on along the minus strand of VDFB02070087.1, from coordinate 11,118 downwards.
TAGGGAGTCGTGATCATAAATACATTCTGAATCCGCGGAACAGATATTCATAAATGAAAGTCTATCTGCTCGACGCGACCCAGAGAGAATATAGCATTACACACTCCCTAGATCAAAGGACCGTTTAAGCTCCTTCCCAAAGATTCGGTCAAAGAGTTATTACTGGAACAACTTCTTCAACAGAGCCAAGATTCTTTGCGCTTGACTCGATCATACTTTCTTCAACAACCTATGAAACACAAGGTAATAGATGCGAAAGAAAAGGCGCATGGCACATACACAATATCCATTCATTAATCACATAGTTAAATCTATTTCATCATTCAAAAACTACATGCATTAAACCAATCATTCAGGGAGTCAAACGGGGTAATAAATGATAAGTTAACATGATAGGCTCTGAGAACATGAAAGTAGATACTCGAGATCCCCAAATAAAGGTTTGGAAAAAGAATTAAACAGCCATGAACAAAAAGTAAAGGTATTAAAAGTACATCATGATATCCAAACTATGAGCACATTTTGGGCTCATCAGGGATCTTGATCAAGGATAGGTGTATTTTGGATGCCATGATTATCTAGGACTTCTTGAATGGACTTAAGGATGGGGTCATGGGATGGACTACTTCAATCTTGACTTTGAAAGGTGAAGTTATGATGCATGCCTTGGGTTTTCCTCTTGACATATATCCTCAAGTGTAGGAAAGTGGATGGAAGTTTGGACAAGGATATTATTTTCATAACTAAATGTAGGTTGGTATGGAGTGAATATGAATGGATTAGTGAAAGGTTGTTTAGGATAGGATGTAAAGTCTTGGTATGAGTTGAGGGATGTTGGACTAGGATAAGATGTAGTGGCTTGGAATGGACTAGTGGAAGGTTGGTTTCCCCTGTCAAGGTTAGCATAAGGGTGATTAATGGAAATTTGTTATGGGTCAATGGCAAGGATTGTATAAAATGACTCTTGATAGTGAGGGTATATGGACAAAGGACTAGAGCTTATGAGTTGTTGGTAAGAAGGGTATGTGGGTAGTTGACCATGGGTTGAGGTTGATTGGTATTTGGATTGGATGAATTGTCTTTTGAATTTTATGGATTTTTGGGCTTGACCATTGCGAATTAACTAGTATTCAACTTGACTAGCAAGCATATCAAGGTGAAGGAAAGACATGGTGGTGGATGGTATGAAGCCTAAGAGACGCAAATACAAGGGTATGACTTAAGCCTAAGGTATGCAACCGAAATGATATATTTTTTTGTATTTTTGAATATATAGTGGTGCTTAAATGTGATGCAACTATTTTTTTGGTATTTGTGGTATCTTAAGGATGGAAGATATCTAATGTATGCAAAAAGACTAAAAATGATAATGATAATGTTGGATGTTATGAGATCTAAAGTGTATGAAAATTCTATTTTAAGTATAAAATGTTGTGGTATGAAGGATGAAAATGAATAAGAGATGATGGATACTTGAGGGCTTAAACACTTTCAAAAAATATAAGAATAAGATCACTAACTAACCAAGGGTAGACCAATGTTTCAACCAGGATTATTAGAAGGTTTTTTTCTAGGAAAATTTAAAAGAGTGACAAGGTGATTTTCCCAACTAGACTTGTGAGTAGGAAATTATCACCAAAATGACAAAGGACGAGGTTTAAAAGTGACTTGGTCAAATGACAATCTTTTGTTGAGAAATGATTCTTACTAGGGTATAGAGAGTTATTCTATCCTAAAATCCACAAGGTTCCAAGCCTAAAAGATTGAAAAAGGTAGCCTAATGTGATGTTAGGATATGCACGTAATGAGGATTCGAAGGTACCTAAAATGGTGACCTAATAATGGAATGATGATATTCAAGGTGAATTGAGCAAGTTTTTGGTTTTAAACAAGAATCACAACAAGAAGTTGGTCTAAATATGGATCTCAAAGGGTTGAATATAATTTTGGAAAGAGCTTGACCTAATTTTGACTATTTTATTTGAAAATGTTGCTTGGTTTGAAATTGTGAACTATTAAAATTTTTAGGTGTAAGGTTTATTTGCTTATTTGTTTGAATACACATATATAAAGCACTTGGAAGATAAAGTACTTGTTGACTCTTAACCAAAAAAAAGGGTATGGATTAAGAGTGGAGAGCCCAATGGCTTCATACTTGGTATATCATAAATAAAGACACTCTTAAGACAATCATAACCTAGTTATTCAGAAAGGTTTGTATACTTGGTATAGCCCACTGAAATACCCCAGGATCAATGTGAAACACTTCTCTTTTGAGAGTGGATAGCTTAGAAGTTTGGTCGCACGTGATCCCCTCCATGGAACACACTTATCGGGCACACCAAATTTTGAATTCCCAAATATCCAAAGATTTCAAGGAATTTTATATCTCTACTCAAGGGAGTTAGTAGTGAGTATATTCAGGAATGATACTCTACCTTGCACTATACCAAGAAATCATCGAAAGGATCCTAGGCTTCTAAAAACAAGAGGTGTCTAGTGGGGGATTATCATGAATATAGAGCTCATCTATAATAGCTTGAGAATTTGGAGGCCCACTCCCACTCTCATCACCAACAAGTCTTGGTGGACTAAGGGTCTTGCGGTTTGGATTTGAATGATGCTAGCTACTCGTTGAGGTACAACTTTCATTCTCCCCCCTTTGATATAGGCCATTAGGAAGTGTGCTTGAGGTCAAATCCTATGGTGATGAAATCCCCAAGGAATCCTCTCCTAAGAAAAGGAGACCAATTCATATTTCTTGTCACCCCAGATCGCACAAGTGCATAAGGGGAGAGGATACATAAACATTAGCATACGTAATGCAGAAAATAAGGTTCCTTTTAAGCACCAATTGAAATGTTTTCTATACTAAAAGACAATCAGTTTTAAAAATTAAATCTTCAAGGAACATCCTGCACCAAACGTCATTAGTAGTTTTGATTTTCAAGTCTTTGGAAAATGAGAGCTCATGATTTTTTCTTGTTTTTTTGAGTGTCTGACTTGCAAACTTGTAAAAGGTCAAATTAACAAAGTTAGCCATAAAACAAAAATTACACTAAAATGAAAACTAGCATTAAAAAAATCTAAAATCTAATCCTAAATTAAATTTAAAAAGAAAATCTAAAGCTAGACTAAATTAAAAAATTAAATCTAAAAATTTAAATCTAATTAAGGCTAAAAATTTAATTAATCTAAAATCTATTTAAAAAAACTAAAATCTAATTAAAAATCTAAATTAAAGATCTAATTAAAATATAATTAAAAATCTAAATTAAATTAAAAATATAAATTAAAAGTCTTAATTAAATTAAAAATATGAGTTTAATCTAAATTTAAATCTAACTAAATTAAAAAAATCAAAATTTAAACCAAAATTAGAAAAATCTAAGTCTAAACTAAATTAGAAAAAATTTAAATCTAATTAGATTAGAAAAAAACTAAATTTAAAATATAAATTAAATTAAAAATAGAACTCAAATTAAAAATCTAAATTGAATTAAAAATCTAAATTAAAGAAGACCTATCATTGCCATGAAAACAGAGGTGAAGGAAGAGCCAAAGGTGACTGTCATGTGAAGATGGTCGTGGAGTCTAGTGTCAAGCCTAACACAAAATATTCTCACAAGCATGCAAGAGTTGTCATTGCAAGAAATTAAATCTCCATAAGAGATAGTCAAATAAAAGTTGTCTCATAAAAGCTGCGAGGAATTAAATCTTCCATAAAAGAATTCATGTTAGGTTCACCATATGTAATCATTAAAATCAGAATTAATATTATTAAGCACAATAAATAAACTTGATATTCCTAATCTAATGATAGAGAACAAAGAAGTGCATGAAAGGAAATAATAAAGAACAATTTCACCATAACATTCATGCCTATATTGAATGACCTCCATCATCCCTCTCCATTTTTCTTTGAAGCTCCAAGTGCCCTCAGTATTGAAGATGCTACTAAAGCCTATGACTAGTGACTAGCAAAATATCGAAGATTAATTATTATCTCAACAACACAATAGCCTATGAATCTAGGATTTTCTAAGATTTTCCATATTTTCTAAGATGATAAATGATGGTGGTATTTATAGAGAGACGGATGGAAAACGAATGATCGAGATTAAAAAGACATAAATTTGATCAATAGCCAAAATTAGATGAGACAAGATGAGATAAGATCGAAAGTGAAAGAGAAAGAGGAAACTAACAAATTTTTTGACAAAAATCATTTAGCTTGAAGAGGGAAGTGAATTTTTAAATAATGGAAGCATTATCTCATTGTAAGAGGAAAAAAAGCGAGTTCAATTTTTTATTAAGTAGAAATTTAATCCAAAAGGAGAGAAAAGATGAGTCATTTAATTAAAAAAAAATTAATTAACTTGTGACAGAAAAGCTAGTAGTGAATAATTAAATAATTAAGATTATTTAGTTATTAAAGATGAAGAAAGGGGTTTTAATAAATTAAAATGCCTAGTGGTAATTTCTTGATGTCTACAGAATGTTTTAGAATGTTCAACTTTCCCATTTTTTTGACGCCAAAAGTCTTGTTGTTTGATTTTTGGCCTAGGAATAAATTTTAATGAAATTCACTTTTTAGAGGGGCAACATCGCAGGGCCATAACTTTTGATCTGGGTTTCTGATTTTCTATTATTACATATCATTTGAAAGGTCTCAAAGAGATCTACAACATGTGAATTGACTATAGGTTGACTTCTCAACTTTTTGATCTATTTTTGGGCCTCTAAAGTCTTTATATATGTATCTGAAGTTGCATTGGAGAAATTTCTCGAGATAGAAACTTTAATATCTCCCAAACCTTGTAGGGTATTGAGACGATTCTTCCGTGATTGAAAATGTTATTCAGTTCTACTCCCTGGGGTAAATTTTTAGGTCCATACAAGCCCATTTAGGCTGACTTACTAAAAATAGTAAGTGACTATTTTTGCTATTTTTGACTCCTTACTGCTTTACATCCCTTAAGTGCCATTGTGAAACTAAAAAAAATGAAAAAAATTAAGGATTTTTTTTTTTTGGGTGTTGCAAGATTTCCCTACATCGTTGGATGCTCTTGCATCAATTCTAGTTAACTAAATACATTCATGATAAATCCCTACCTAAAATAAATTGAGGATTCCATTGGGGATGACAATTTAAATCACTAAAGGGGTAATTAATACATTTTTGGTAGTTTTCCATGTCACAAGATACTCCTAGTCTTATCATCATGGGATAATTTATTATATTCCTATACATACATGAAATAAAGATATCATTTTCCTCTAAAATGATGGGGCTATGGGGTGTGGATAGATATTTTTGTTTTGTAGCTTGTAAAGACATGGATAGACCATACAATATTATATTATCACAAATTTATGTCACTTGGTATGTAAGCGAGTGAAGTTTAAGGAGGTGCATCAAGTCCATTAATTATGGTGAGAAAATCCACATGTAACACAAGAGTTTCCAAAGGAGTTAAAAAAGTTCATGTGAAGTGTACAAGTCCATAGATGGTGATAAATATGGACTTATAGGATGTAGAAGCAAGGGAAATTTTTTATTGGAACTTATAAAAAATAAAGTATTCTGGATGCTAAATATAGTTCTTATCTAGTTGTTATGTCTAGATTCAGGAAATTTATAAGAAAATAAGTGGATGTTAACCTCTGTAAGCTTTGGTGAGACATAAGAAACAATTGTAAGGTTGCATTTTACAAGAGATGTGTAAAAGTACAAATGAAATCTATAGCCAACCAAATAGGAATACTATGGACTTTTATGGAAGGGATGTAGTTTTATATCACATGTAAATAGGTTAGATGTGGTTGTAAACATAATAATATGTTAGATGTTGGATTAAATTATAATCATGCAAACATGTGAGTAGGGTGATAAATTTTACCTTATATGTATAACAAGGTTTATGAATAGTAAGTATGGATTAGTTTTTATGGATGTAAAAGAAAAAATCATCTTCGTAACTCCACCCATTTTTTAATTTTAGACTTGAGTGGTTGTGAGCAACAACCAACAATGTAACATAAGGAAATATTTAGCTTAGGTCCACATGGGAAAAATATAGACTTAGGAATTAACAATAATCATAGAATTTAAACATCATGACACATACTAACAATTGGTTGATGACCAGTGAAATCCTCACAAGGAGTTTTATTTTATAGAAAATAATTAAGACTTATATACAACTAGAATTACTACATTAGCTTCTAAATGGTTAGATTATTTTCTTAAGCATACTTCAAGCACACATAATATTGTTATATGTTTCCTCTTAGCAGCACCATTTTTCTAAGGATATGAACAATAACGTATGATTTTCTAATGTTATTTAAGTTGTAATATTCCAAAAAGTATGCTTAGAAAAATGGTGAATATTAATATTGTGAATGGTTCTTTCTACTATAGTTTTGAATTCCTTGAAGCATTCAAAAATTCACTCTTACGTCATAAGTAATAGAACCATGTGGATGTACTTCCATTGTCATAAATATATGAAAGTGATGAAGTGGATCATACACACCTATATGTATTAATTTGGTAATAGTTTATTTTCTTCTAATAATCCTTATAGGAAATTCACTCCCATTTTTCTTTCCTAATGTAGAACCATCACAAATAGTTTGTTGATACTTAAAGATTGATACACTTTCCATCATTTATTCTCTTTTTGTAGATATAGGATCTTGAAGATTCATGTGACCATACCTCAGGTGTCATAATTCTTCTATTGACACACACATAGATGTCATTAATTTAGGATGTTCTACAACTGCACCTAGTTTCTATAAGCCCACTATGGTGGTTCCTTCAACTATCACTTTTTAGTGATCTTGCATATCCTTAATTTGGGAATCTATGCTCGTGAATTCAAATTTTGAGCTCTCATTTTTTATTGCTAAAAACGGATATCTTCTTCTTTATTCCTATACCAAATATCGCATTTCCAAGTTTTCTAATATGTTCGTCAAACAACATTATAGTTATATCACAATAATTTTTTTTGATCTTGAGACCTATCATTCCCTATGTAGATCTTACTACCATAAATTTTCCAAAGACTTCAAAGCAATCTCTATTTCATGTCCTATGAATAGCTTCCCCTTGAATATATAAATCAACCATTATAGGTATCTATTGATGCAAAATAATTGCATCTAAAAGAAATAACTGAAGACTATTGAAGTCACCATTTATCTTATCCTAACCATTAACAATTATTCGTTCATTTTAATTATTTTTAGCTTCTTTCAATTTTCACGAGTCCAAATCTACCATAGTAATATCAATTTCTATTTTTCTTTTACTTTGGAATTTGACTTAAATAATACACCATCCTTATACATTTTTTCTTTAGGTTTAGCTCTGTATTTTTTTCATTATCTTCCATCAGATGACTTCTTTGCCTTGATCATTAACAATAAATTTTGGATTTGAAGTTGACTGTCCACATGCTTCCTCTTTTCCTCTTCTTGTAAAAGTATACCTACTAAATTGTCAGAAAATATGGTGCATGTTCCCTCATAGCTAAATTAGTGCTAAACACATGGTACTTTCTCCATTCTTTAACTTTAGACAACTAGTCACTAAAACATTCATTTGCTTCCGTTTTGATTGAAATTATTTTTCTTTTAAAAGAAATCAATTTATATTTGTAAATTTATACAAACCTGTCACTGTTTTCCACAGATCGATGATCTATTGATGTCCATTTCTGGGGGATGATCGAATCCTCGACAAACATACACGAGAATCTTTGCTTTACATTGTCTTCCTTGCCAATCTCGAACGGTGGATTTAGGCTAAGTCTTAGTATTGTTTAAAATAGAGGTAAATCTTAAATTGTTAATTAACATAGTTTAATTTGTTAGATTTCCCATGCTTTAACCGACAAAATCTCACGCTTAAGAGTAGTAGTTGTACTTGGGAATGCAATGGCAATTGCAAAATTGAGACAATATCAAACCCCCTTGTGATTTTACCATGAAAATATATTATGGCAATTATTTGCAGACAATCTGCAATACACAATCTGCGCTGACGAGATCAAAGATTGAAGCTCCTCGGTCAGACTTAACTTTCAACAAAAAAGCAACCCAACAAAGCTCATATCCTTTGCAGCCTTAAAACCAAAGCTCAACAACTTCTTATAAACTTGCTAGAAATAAATGGACAACAAACTGAAATTCGTTTCACATCAAACTGATGATGATGACCTATGGAGTTTGACCTAGCTGGATATTTCCTTTTCCTTCTCCTCTGGTATTCTATGTGAAGAGAAGGATTTACTAAAGGGATTCAGATACAAGCCGGACTCAACGTTGATAGGGAAGTTGAGGATAGCCTTCGAACCGCGCAGTTGGAAAGCCAAACGGTCATATGCCGCTGCAGCTTCTTCGGCTGTATTGAAGGTGCCAAGCCAAAGTCTGGAACCCTTCTTAGGATTTCGAATCTCTGCAGCATATTTCCGGCGTACCTTAACAAACCTCACTCCCCTGTAATGCCTTTTTCGATGCTTCCCACAAGGAGAATTTGTTGTCTTGTCGGAGAATTCATCCCTTGCCAAAAAGTGGGCAATTGCATTCAGAGAACGAGCTTCGTGGTGTGTTAGTGTACTCATTATCACCGTCGTACAATACCATTTGTGGAGAAATCGTTTTTGGTCACATGCCTTATAAGTCGACCTTAAATTAGGTAATGGAGTAGATCCATTGTATTCGTCCACTTCCAACGCTTTCAAACGAAAGTAAATTGATATTTTAAAAGTTTCACAAAACTTATTTCTTAATGGCCATATTTTAAAAGTTTCACATTTAACTTATTTCTTAATGGCCATAGTTAGTTTGGTTTAACTTATTATAATTATTAAAATGCAAATTTCTTGAAGTACGTATAGAATCTTAACAAAATGAATCATCATCATTTTTTGGTCTTATTTGTCATGTCTAAATTCTAGACAATTAGCTAATAATATATAGGAAAGCTTAATGTGATGGTCAAAAGGGGCCCATATAACAACATTATACTATGGTAATCAATGTTGAAAACAAGTGGTGAAAATGATAACCCATCAATTGATTCCTTCATCATCTAGCACAAAGCCACTTCCATAAATAGTTGAACCACAAGAAGGAAAACCTAGGATAATCAAAATTACTACAAAAAGGTCATTTTCCCATTACCTTGAGGGTTTAGAGGTACTCTGTCACATATTACACCTTCTCAACTTAAAATTTAAGACATAAATACTATTAGACAACATATATCATATTAACCATAGGGAAAAAACCATTTATAAATTTATAGTTGAAAATGCCATTAATTTTATCATATTCCATAATTGAAATAATCATTGTGTTAAAAAAAAAAAAATCAAATTCATTTGAACTAGGCATAAATCATGGTAGAATACTCAATGCAAACCATATTGCATGTGAATGGATTAGGTGTAAAGGGAAATCAAAAGTATAAATAGATTTTTATTGTTTTGGAAAAGGAAAATAAATATATGTTAAATTGACTTTGGTTAGGGACAAGCTAGGTAAAGAGAGTTTACAACTCCTAAGGTACCCAATGTGTTTCAAAAGACATCTTATGAAATTAGAGAGGTGGAAAGGTATGAAATTGTAGGTTTCTATGATAGCTCCATAGATTCTTAAAGTCAAGTTTTTGTAAATTATATATAACCATTTCATTGTAATAGATTATTAAAATATAGTTTTTGTTTATTTCCTTTTCTTTTGTAGTTCTAATGAATAGGGTTTAATATATAAAATTATATGAAGCATCAAATTTAGATTTGAAATCTTAGGAAGAAGTTAAATTATTAAAGAAAGACAACTTTACTTTAATTTTGAAAAGAATAGGAAAGATTCTACCTTAATATTTTAAGGGAAACGTCATCTATAAGCAAATATAGCTTAAAGTGGGATATAAGAGTGAAAATAAAGTTCTTAAAGTAATTAATTATAGAACCAAAAACATTCAAGAGTGAATAGTTTGGTTTTACTTTTTATAATGACTCAAATGAAAAAAATACAATTACATATAGGATCTTAAGAAAAAAAGCATCTTCAAATATTTATTATTTGTATAAGCTAGAGAAAATGCTAATGGTAAATATAAAAGTTAATATAATAGAGAGAAGGGGCTTATATAAAAATGTCATTGGGTGGAAATCAATATGTAAATATGTGGTGAACATGATAAAATAATCAACTGAGAACAACTAGTAATCTTTATTTACATATTGATAAATGAAACTCACATTGTACCACACCAAATCAAGTAAAAAATTGAATAAAGAAAGATAAAAGCATCATAATCATCTTCCCAAATCTGCATAACCAGAAGCCGAATAGCAGAGAAACATGGAGCAAATACATTTCTCCCAGACCATATAAAATATTACTAAACAATTGGTTCACACACTAGTGAAAATATCTTACACTGTCCAATAATCCAAAAACCAAAATTTTGAATATACCAACCTCCGACAACCTTGAATAACCTGTAAGATCTACACAGGTATAGCATTAACATAGATAGAACATAGAGCACAATACCATAGCACATTATGAACACTTGTGCAACATAGTTTACTTTTTTTTATTAAATTTTCTGAAAAGCACTTGGAAACCAAGTACTAGAGACATCATCTTAGCTCATTACTTAATTCCAGCTCTCCTTCATAGTCTACGACAAAAAAAATAGGTCCATTTACTCAAAAAACTTCTTCAAAGTCTCGAATACACATGCACAACCTTTTTTCTCTTTTCCACAATTTTCTTAATATCCTCAATGACATCAATGACAACACCTTCATTCTTGCAAAATATTTCCACAACTTTATAATTGTTGGCTAAATGCATATTTAGCACCACATTGAGGCCAATTTACCAAAAAATAACATCATTTAAAAACCTTGATATTTCAATATCTCATACTCATGCAAATAAGATCCTTTTTAAATATAAAAATACCATTTTGTAGATCCATAAGTTTAGTTTTCAAAAATATATATTTAATAGTTTAATTATTATTTATATTTATTTTATTTTATTACTAAAAGTAGGTTATAAACACAAAATATTAGGTTG
>VDFB02070086.1:0-28441 GCA_007258455.2 Sequoia sempervirens | reverse complement strand
ACATTAGAAACGTTAAAGATCAATCAGTTTCAGTGATAATAACTAATAAGATCAAAGATGACATAAACATTTCCTTCTTGTCAAAGGAGTACTTATTCCTTCCGTATCACTCTTATGATCCTTCTATATAATTTCGTAAGTACATAGGGTAGCTATTAAACGTCTATCAAATTCCAAAGAGAAAACCATTTATCATACTAGATTTATTATCACCTATAAGGCTCAATAATTGCTGCAAGCATCATTATTGGATAGTCATAGATACTATATTATACTATTATATATTTTATTCGTTTATTTTGTATTTGCTTATCATTTCATGATGTGGCTATGAATACTAATATATATATATGAAGATTAATATATATGTAAAAATATATACTTACCAATTACCAAGAATGTATTTATCAGCATATGAATTTAATTCACAGGTAACATGTTGTATTCAATATATTTACAATTATCATATATATATATATATATATTAATGCCAACCATTACTAAATTCTTAGTCCATTCCTTTATTATCATTTATTTAATAAATTTTAATTATCTATGATATCAAATATCATTAACATCTAAGTGACAATAATATTAGACACCAAGTATTTTTACATCCCTATGATATTATCATGAATAATATTGCTCATCACACACATTACATTCTAGGGATAATATCTTAAATAATATTATGCATCACATAATATCACATTCTAATATAATTAATAATCAAATAACATCAAATATTATCATCTCATTGTAAACATTATTTATATGAAATACCTCACCATCCTTACCTATAATAAATAACACGTACCAGATATAGCGATCTGCAAACTCCTCTCTCTTTTACTCAGCCAGCGGCTACACTCCCCACAATAGAATATATCCTTATTCTCTTCATTTTCTCCTTAATCCCTTTCCAGCGCTTGATAGATACAGTCAACTAAATAATACATTAAGGAATACAGATGATAAAGAGAGATTTGAAACGAAGAATACGTAGCCAGTATGCAAGCATATAATATAACAAATTACGTTCGAGGGAGTGCAATTTAAATAGATGAAAGATGGAGAGAATGCGACTTTCCTTTTCCTTGCAGCGTAACTTCTTTCCATATTTCCTGACTTCTTCCCACCGATATACTCCAACCACATTTCATATAGTATAATATTTTATATATAAATCACTCCATAAAAGTTCCTATCTTCTGATTGCTACATATAAGGATATTTAAACCCCTTTGCACCTCTTCCCAAAAGGGATGTCTTGCTTTAAGGGTTGCGATTTCAGCCAAAGCATATATGTTTGGAAATCATTGTCTTTTCTTAATTTAGGCTGCCATCGGTTTGCCTTAATTCAGATATTATAAATTATAATTTATATTTGTTTGTTTATATTTTATGATTTATAATTTATTATCTCATATTTCTTTAGAGTAGTTAATCATATTAGTGATATTTATAATTTTCGCATATTTGTTAGTTTCATTATTATAATATGGGTCATTCTATAATATTTATATTGTGATTATGATAATTGTGATTTTAGATAATAATGAGTAAATTATTATTATGATAATAATAATAATTATTATTATTTTATATTCTGTAATTATACCATTATCTTTGGATAATTATAATTTGATTATATTTATTATTGCCAATACTCTTATATACGTTTTATTTATTTATTTGCTTCTTGATACTATATATCTTAGTGTCACAATTTCGGGGGACATGACAGTCCGCCCTGCCCAAGATTGCTTGTCCTCAAGCAATCTACTAAGAAAGTTTTTTCATCATTGTTAAGCGCAAGTGATTATAAGCACACATGGAGTAATTATGTTGAAAATATGAAAAGGTTATATGTAGACACTCATGCTAAGAACATATGAAATAAAATTTATGCAAGCTATTAAACATACAACATAAATACACACAAGTATGAAGCACAGTTACCTTCACACATACGACAGAAACATTTGTAAGGCATTGAGCATATGTGCACGGTATACAATAGATACACATACATATTCAGTGAAACACTTATACAAGGAAAGAATCATACACGTTCAACACATTCACATAGAACACACATGCCCAATACACTTCAGACATAGAGTAGATATTTCAGACATGTGGCAATCAAGGATAGACAATAGGTACACACATATAATCACTCATATTGAATACGTAACATGCATGGAGCAAATTATCATACATGAAACAGTCACAAGGTATGCACCTAAGATATTGTAAGTCACAATCACAATAGTAATGAAGTCAGTAATGTACGAAGTATTTGAAAAGAACATAAGTTGTGTTACGTAGCATAATTAAGGCATTACGAGGGCACTCATGTATGAAGATTCTTGACAAACATGCATTAATCATATATAAAGCTTTCATGAAATAAACATGTTGAAGGCACATCAAATAGATAGCAAACACATAATTGCTTGCAAGATACGATACATACATTTAGGAAATACAAGTAGGTACGTTAATACACTCAAGGCATGTAAACATGCTCATAGAGTATACATGTTTAATCAAAATTATACACTCAAGGAATAGATCATGTATCACAGAAGTATACACGCGAGGTAATCATGCTAGAGTACATTAGGCATAAAGCAATCATGTAAGACATGAAGCACACTCGTTCAGATATGAATCATATATTTGAACACACAAGAGTAGTAAAGCATGGAGTACAAGCATGAATAAATACATGGAGCATACATCAACATGGAACATAGACTCGGATACATAAAGCATGAAGTATTCATTAAGTAAACACTTGAATATATAAAGCATGAGGTATGCTTGCAAGTATGCATGAGAATGGAGTGGACACACTGAAAACACACCAATCATGAAAGACCACACCAATCATGAAAGACACATCCAAAAGTTATCCACAAGGTAGTGTCTTCCAATGCCCGTCAAAATCTCCATCCTGAAAGCCTTGGCGAAGTGCAGAGGACCTTGAAATCCACTCCTTGTCGAAGATCTCCAATACCCAGAAGAAAAATTTCTCCAAAACTTGTTGAATTCATGGGTATACAACGAACGGGTTCATTTAATTTTCTTGAATTTTTTGAACCTCAAAAAATTAATTTTCAACAAAATTTAATCCATTTCTTCAACTCCAGGCACATTTCCTTGCTCTGAGTTGAAATTTTTTTATCAACCTCACGAAGCTGACACTTTATGACCCATCCACTGCCAATTCATCCATGCCTAAGCAAATTTCATCCCCTCCATTAGACTTGGGAGTATTTTCTTCTAGAGGTGGAATTTAAATATTTATACGTAGAAAAATATTATTTCATCACTAGCTTGGGCGCATTTGAGCTTTTGTCCTACCGCTTGCAAACACTTTAGAAAATATCTCCTGACTTCCTTCTCATCTTGGGCGCAATTCATGGGTAGTGCTTCCATCTTATTACTTAGAAAATTCTTCAAGAATTTCTCTTCAAGGTAGTGTTGTGACCTTTTCACACATCGCCCCATTCAGATGGGGACCCCCTAATTTTTGCTCCATTCTGGTCTTTTGGCTTGGGTTTTCTTCTCTCTCTCTCGCTCTGTCTCTTTTCTGATGTCCGCCTTTCGAGGGGTTGCGCCCATCAGTGAATTTAAGTGTGGAACTGACCAAGTCTAAAATTAGGGTTTCATCGTTTCTGGTCAGTCCAAAGGTCAGGTAGAGTCAGTAAATTGAAAATTGAACTTAACATTGTTGTCAGCAGGTATCCAGCAGGCTTTCAGCAAGTTTTCATCAGATTCTGAAGTACTTACTATTTTTAGTAAGTGTGAAATTACAGACAATTTGTCAGCTATTTTGAGATTCCGACAGTCTCCCAGTACTCAGAGCACATCAGGCTGCTCGTATGCAAGATTTGAGCTAAAACAGACAACTTACTATTTTTAGCAGTCTGGCTTCCGGCACAAATTTCAGGGTCCAGATGCAGAGTTTTTCTTTGCATGTCTGGATATTCCTTCTGGGTTTTTCGAGACCTTCGCGATGATGTAACATGCAAGACGAGGCGACCACTTTCAGGATTCAGCCTTCCGAGGCTATTTTTAGGGTTTGCATGTCAGGGTTTCTTTTGCATGTCGGGTGATTCCTAATGGGTTTTTCGAGAGCTTCGCGATGGTGTGACATGCAAATGGAGATATTCACTCAGTAAGGAACTTGCTATTTTTAGCAGGTGCGTCCGTATACTCAATGATTGAATAGCGTCGAGTCATCAGCAGCTTGAAACAAGCCAAAGTTCATTTGTAATGCATCGCAGCGGATTAGGGTTCCAACCAAGACCTAAAATAAGGCATCAAAGTCAAAATTTCGCGGCGATTGTAAACCCTTGCTGATCGGCATTCTTCGAGGCCTTCTCTGGCGGTGAAATTTCAAGTCAAACGGAGCACTTACTATTTATAGTAAGTCAATTTGGAAACTGGCTAAAAATAGTAAAACCAGTGCATGCGTCGTTGTCAGCAGTAAGGTCACGTGGTGAGGAGCGCCTCATTCAAATTTCAACTCGATCAGAGCTTGGGAGCTATCAAAAACCTGAGCTTACTATTTATAGTAAGCCACCTTCGGAAACATGCTAAAAATAGCAGGTCAGCTAAAAATGGCAGTGTTGACAAGACAACAAGGTTATGAGGATGCAGTGCGCAAAATTTCAAGCCGTTCCGAGCTTCAGAGATACAAATTCGGAGGACTTACTATAAATGGCAGGGCACGTAAGCTGGCGAAAGATGAAAATTTGTCTAAGTCTGGAACTTCATCCAGCAGGCATAAGGAAATGCGCCCAGCTAGTGAGCAGGCATAAAAAAATTCTAAGTATGGCGTTCATCCTTCACACAGGGCAAAATGCGCCCAAGGCACAAGAAGTCAAAGGAAGTCAACAATCTTCGTCCTACTCAGGGGTCCAAATGCGCCCAAAGAGGGAGGAAAGCTCAGAAAAGTTGAAAATTTTTCTAAGTAAAGGAAATCCGCCTCACCCCTCTAAATGCGCCCAAGATACAAGTTCATCCTTCACAGGAGGTGAAATGCGCCCAAAGGCAAAATGGTCAAAGAAAAGCCAAACATTTTAATTCCCCTCATGCATCAAAATGCGCCCAAGCTCATCCTGTAGCATAGGTAAAATGCGCCCAAACTTGTGCATGTCAAGACGAAAATAGAGAAGGTGAAGGGTCACAAGGGACGTGATAGCAAGTTTATCCTTCTCCTACATAGAAATGCGCCCATGTTTGGATGTGAAAAGTGATTAAAGGTGGTAAATGAGGTGAAAATTTTGCCAAGGCGTGGTAAATTCAAGGTGAAAGCTAGGCGTTATCCTCCATCATGTGTAGAATGCGCCCAAGGTGGTGGGCCTTAGAGAAAATTGCTAGGCGTGTGTGTTGGGCGCCTAAAGCCTAAAGGTGTGTGGCGTGATTTTAAATCCCTCTTCAAATGCTATATGCACCTAGGGAGATGGGAGTTATAAGGTGAAATGGAAATATTGCTAAGGCGTGGTGTGTGTTGAAAAATGTTTGAAGGGAGTTATAAGGTGTTAAAGTATTTTCTAAGGTGGTGAAGGCAAAGTGGCTAAGGCGTGATTTTAAAATCCTCCCAAGTATGTTAGGCGCTTAAAATATTTTAAAATAGCTTGAAGGCGTTGAAATATTTGAAGGTGGTGGAAATAAAATGAAGTGTGCTAGGCGCCTCAAGTAGAAATAAAATATTTTCTAAGTGTTGGAGAACTCCTCTAAGGCGTTGGAATTTTTTTTAAGATGTGAAGTGTTTGCGAGTGGCAAGTGAAGATAAAATATGCAAGGCGCCTCTGTGAATAATTTTTTCTAAGTGAAGATGATACTTCTCTCACTGGCAGATGATCAAAATATTTTCTAAGGGAAATTTTTCAAGAAATGCAAGAGGTGATCTAAAATATTTTCTAAGGCAAATTATAGAGCTCAAAGTGATGAAGTTTTCCGAAGCACGAGCCAATTTTCTCAGCAGTGGAGTCAGAAGTGAATGATATTGCACAGATGAATTCAAGTTCTTCAGATTGGAGCAACGCAGAGTGATCGCAGGCGAAGAATCAATTTAAAATGGTGAAAATAATATTTTTTTCTAAGGTTCAAAATTCGAAAAATTAAATGAACCCGTTCGTTGGGTACCCATGGATTCGAGGCGTTCTGAAGAAAATTTTCTTCTGGGTACTGAACATTTGCAATGGTGGATGGATTTCCAAGTCTTTCAAACTTCGCCGACACTTTTTCAGTGAAGAATGTAATCAGTGCTCAAATTGTGAATTTTCCTAAGGGAAAATTTTAAATTTTCTAAGGCAAAAATGAATAAAATGTGTTTTCAAAATGAATTTTCTTCGAACGATGAGTCCGAGATGAGTTGCCTAGATAATTTTGTTTGAATTCTTCAAGGATGGATTTTTCAGAGCAGAAGAGAGTTAAAATTCAAATTCCAGTAACAGAGCTCCGGTTGGTGAGTAAAAAATGATAAATTTAAATTAAATTTTTCGAAAAGAAATTCAAAGGCGCCAGTCAAAGTCAAGTTTCTAGAAGAATAAGATTCCCGACGACTGGAGACAAGTGTCAGAAACACCAGAGAGGGAAAATTTGAATTCTTGAAGTGGAGTAGTGGAGTTTAATGGCATTGGCTAAAATTAACTTCTTCTAGAATTCGAGTTTTAGTTATAAAAAGAAGATGTTTCTCATTTGTTTTCACAGCTAAGGAAGTCAAATTTGCTCTGAGAGTGAAGTGTTGCAGTGAATTGTTGCTGGAAAAGTTTGAAATCTGAATGTTGCTGAGTTGAGAAAAGGACGCCTTGAGTTGCTGAGGAGTGGCATAGCTGAAGTAGAAGAGGTACGCCTTTGCTGGTTGAAGAAGTATTTGCTGAAGATTGAAGTTGCTTGTGCTAGAGGTACGACTTTGTTGAGGATGAGGCTTAACTCATTGCTAAGTAGAAGTTGCCAGTAGAAGGAGAGACGCCTAGAAGTAAATTGCTGAGAACTCAAAAGTACGAGTTTGCTGATTGCTGATACGAAGTCACGAAGTTCAAATTGCTGATTGCAGATAGTAAAGTAAAGTCATCAAAGTCTACTTAGAAATCTGTTCTAAGTGTTGGAATTCGAGAAAAGAAGCTGAGGTTTGCAAACACGAAAGTTATTGCAGCTTCTAAAGTCAACTGCAGCCCCTACACAATGCCTTATTTTATTAAATTTAATTGCTGATGAATGTTTGTTATGTTGCAGATGGTTGAAGCGAGGACAACCGGAAAGGACAATGGTGCCTCAAGACAAGCTATGATCAAGAAGCTGAGCAAGACATTCATGCCAGAGTCAAAGTTTATTTCAAAGCTGGGCAAGTTGACAGACACCAATCTGGGCTCCGTCAACCTAGAGACCTTCAAGAACAGGCTGTTTGGAATTGGAAGTCATCGGGCTTCAGCCACTTCGCACAACATTGTTCGGAGTGGATTATATGCAGCTGCTGGTTTTCCGCCAGCCATTCAGTGCTCAGAGCTGATAATGGAGTGCGCCAACTGCTATGAGAAGGAACACCGGTCGATCATGTCACCTGATGGCCAAGTGCTTGCCAATCTTACTCCGGCAACCATTGGTGAAGCTTTTGGGATCCCGGTGCACAGGAACATGATTTACAAATCCAGGGAGCGAGCGGAGCGGATGTACGCTTCAGCTTTCGAGAGATGCATGGATACAATTAACACCCACTGGATGAGCACTCCTAAGCCATCTCGTGCGAAGTTGCCAAAACAGATCATAGCGGAGGACCTAAAACAAGAATACTGTGATCTCATCATGATGCTGAGCAGGGTTGGTGGTTGCCCACAGTCTTACATTTTTGAGCCTTGGATGTTTTATTACATCAACCTGGTGCTAGAAGGCAAGGATTATGTCAATTGGGTTGAGATGATAAGCGACAATATACATGAGCAGCTCTTGAGCTTGAGGAGGACTAAAACGTTTTACATGAGCTCCTATCTCATTTATATGTTGGCACGGATGACGAGGTACAGGGGGATTTGTTGATGTGATTTTTGTGACCTCACCAACCAGGTAGAACAAAGTTTCCAAATGGATCCCCTATTCTCTCTTGAACAAAGTATTCGACGTGCTAAGATTGCGAGTGAGATCACGCCTTCAACTCCAAGGTTCTTTAAATGCGAATAGGCTCAGTTTGGTTGATGTGTGTATGCTGTGTACTCACGAGGGGACTTACGTAGTTGTTCACAAGACGTGTAGTGACAACCAATGTGTGCTTTTGAAGGGGATTTTATGCGCGAATGATTTGGCTTTATGATGCAAGTTTCCTAAAACTAACCAAGATTATGCAGAATTGAATGGTTGCAGAGATTTCTAAAATCTAACTTCTAATCTAAATGCAAATGGATATTACGCTCAACCTAAATGAATTTCGACAAACATTGTTTAGCCTCCTGTTGGACAGCGTCAACAAGGTAAGTGCAATCTTCAAAGGGTGAAAATGATGTTCAAATCACGATTCAATAGAGCAACTACCATCACAACGATGCATAACCACCTATGAACCTTGATTGAAGTTAAGTACTGAAAGTCCAGTTGACCACACAAGACGGACTTACCATCAGCAAGAACGTTAGTGGTATGGATAAAAGAAATTCACTTATATCAAGCATAAACATCCATATCTAACTACAAGCATGAAATTAAGTTCCTAATTGAAGTCAAAGGGAATAAGAAACCTCACGAACTATTCCAAACAAAGTTGAAATTCACCATCAATGAAAAGCTTTATTAAGAATAATCTTTTGTGACAATCTCTTACAAAATTCTCTAAGGGAGAATTCCCCTTCTTCTTCAACAATGCAAATGAAAAACTACTCTAACTTAAAAGCTTCTACTCTCTATTCTGCTTCAACAATTGCTCTCTATTCTCTGATTCTATGACTACTAGTGTACAAATGAGGGGGACTCCCCCTTATATAGCTGGCCTGTTTGAATCGACGGCCCAGATCAAATTACAATCGGAGGGCTCAGATTGAGCCACCTCAGCCCTAGACGAGTTTGCCCTAAAAACCGCCAGAAGGTGGAGGAGTGGCGTCATAAATGCTCCTAAAAATAGCAGATTCCTCCTTTGACCGGTATGAGCAATTAATGCCCACTATCCTTCTAGAAGATTCTCGTCCATGACCCGGATTCCTTTGCTCCTCTCTGACCGCGTACGCTATGAATCTCGCCAACACTGCATCGACCTCTTCTTCTGAAATTGATGGAGTGAGATTCAGCTGATATTCTAAGATGGCCACCATCTGTTCATGCCTCTCGCAAGATTTTCCCCATGTTTCGATGGAATCCTGTGTGCTCTGAATGATCGTTGAAAACGTGGAGATGTTTTCAAAATCTAGCTGGGAAAACGTCCTCATTTCTGAAAAGAACGGCTGCAATCTTGCCTTTAGTCCTTCTGCATCTACCTCCTCATGTGCGAGCCTTCTTGCAAATACCGACTCCAAAGTGTTGAGAATACTCTCACGAATATTCTTCATGGCCTTTCTGATCCTGGAAGACTCTATTGCTGCAGTATCAAAGAAACCCTTCCCTGTGAATGCTGCCGAATGCCATCCACGGAAGTCATATCTGTCGCCTGCTTGAATTACCCCTTCATTCACCAGAGTTTGCGTGGGAACACGCATCAAAACAGCCAGGCGTGGGATAGTATTGTCCTGGAAGATGTGGGTATCACCCCAAGCCTGCTCAACATCATCTAATCGTGAAAGAATACCGGAGGCATTCTGGAATGCTGAGGCGAGATCTGCCATGAACTTTTCTGCCTCAATGCGGACACCATTCATCCACTTATCTCCTTCTCGCACAGCCCTCTTCACTTCTTCCAAGCCGCTGATCGGCTCACGTGGCACCTCTGGTGGAAGCTCTGCTGCTGGATTACTTTGAGCAACAGGATGTGCGAGATTTTGCACGTATTCAACCAACGCTCTGTGCTCTTTCTTCAACCTTTTATACTTTCCTTCTTTCTTTACCAGCCTATCTTTTAATGCCTGAAACGAAGTTTCAGCCTCTTCCACCACCTGCGCTCCTGAAGGGCGTCCCAACTCAACAGTGGTGATTGTGTATTTCTCTGGCATTGCATCACTCAAGTCGTGATCTTCTCTTGGGGCAGCGATGTGAAGGCTCCGGGAACCTGCCTCGTTAGTTTCTATCCTTGTATATTTTCTCGCCCTCTTCCGCTTTGGCGACTTGCTTGTCCTATTCAAGAGTGCTTCCATTTCAATTGCTAGGCTGGCGTCATCATCTTGGTCCCTTCGGATTGCCTGTGTAAGCCAATTTCGTTGAATATCATAAACAATCAGAGGCTGCTCCTCAGTGGCTTCCACTTCTCGAACTTCTTCTCGAGGGGTGTTTGGTGGAGGCTCGATTATCTCGACCTCTTGATCACTTCCTTCACGTGCCCCAGCATCTTCCTCTCCGAAAGAATAATCGAAGTGGGTGTCCATTTCTGTGTCTTCCCCTTCATCCCGCTTACTAGCAGCTTCAGGATCATTCACACTCTGAGTATCCATCCCTCTTGGCATCGGCTGGTTAATTTCTCCCTCCTCTAGCTCTTCACTCTTTTTAGCTCTTTGACTAGCAAATAATGACACTTCGCGCACACTGGAAGCATGAGACACCAATTGTGTTGAGGACGTATCTTCCGATCCCTGAGGTTTTGGCTGAACGGGTTCTCTTCTTTTTGGTTCCGGACCTCGTGTGAGCTGCTTCTTCCTTTTTGCTACCACTGGCGGCTTTCCATCACCCATGAGGTCATACGTGAGAGCGACGGACCTCCTCCTCAATCTATTAACACGCTCGTCCACCCAAGCTCTCGTAAATGTCATGACTGGGATAAATAAGGTGTCTAGATCCACAATCTCCGGCTCAGCCCAATCTATAGGTGGTATAGGTGTGTTCTTCACTGCTTCAAAATCCGGATGGGTGATCCTAGTATCTTCCTCCAGTTGATCCGGCACCTTAATCACCTCACACTCCCTGATTAGCTTTAGAGGCAGCCTGGAAAACGTCCTTCTTCTGATTTCGTCCTCGCCTGCAGCATTTGCCCAAAAGTCCTCCATGTGAGCCTTGTGCTTAAATTCTTCTCCTTGTACTGTTCCAATCATCCCCTTGGGATCAAAATTCTGTCGGCTCGTGTGAAGAGTCAGCTTGTAAAACTTTAGCTCATTCTCAGCCTCCTTGGCTGCTTGCAAAGTCGGGCACTCCTCGAGTGAATTTCCCAACACAATGGGAAAATGAAGACCTCCCTTCTTCTTACGCCTTATAATCTTGTCGTAGGCCACCAACTGCCTAGACAACTCAAGTAGGATCATCCTGTTAGTGGGGTATCTCGGTAGCTTGTATACATACGAATCGTACCCTGGCAACCTCAAGTAGGTAAATTTCGGGAATTGGATGAACCAACACCCGTATTCTTCGATCAATGCCTGTGCCTCCTCGGAGATCCTCTGCTGTAGCCTCTGCTGAAGTGTTCTCGTGATGTACATAGTAAAGGCGTCGTTCACTCTTTGGAAGTCACCAGTGTGAGTAAGATGCAATTGTCTGCACGACTGGTGGATCTTAAACTGATTGTAGCCGCAGCCAATTGGCTCTTGGTACGCCAATCCCCTGTACTTGGTCATTCGAGCCAACATATAGATGACATATGAGCTCATATAAAATGTCTTCGTTCTTCTGAGGTCCCGGAACTGCTCATCGATGTTATCACTGATCATCTTCGCCCAGTTCACTTGCTCGTTCCCCTCGAGTACTACACTGATGTACAAGAACATCCATGGCTCGAATATGAAAGATTGTGGGCTACCATTGACTCTGCTGAGCAACATAATAATGTCGCAATATTCCTGCTTCAGCTCCTCTGATATTATTTGCTTCGGTAGCCTAGCAGCCGGTGGCTTTGGCTTGCGCATCCATGTGGTGTTTATTCTCTTCATGCACTTCTCGAAGGTCGTGGCGTACATCTTATCCGCCTTGGCCTTGGACTTATACATCATGTTGTCCGTAGCGAGGATTCCAAATGCCTTGCCAATCGCATCTGGAGCGAGATTAGCCATGATCAAACCACCAGGAGAGGTGATAGTTCGATCCTCAGTATTATAGAAGTTGGCGCACTCAAGAATCAACTCGGGACACCGAACTGCTGGTTGGAAGCCTGCTGCATTGTACAACCCACTCTTCACAATATTCTGTGATGCCTCTGTTGGAAGGTTGCCGCCTTGCCCGTACATTCGGCGTATGAACGTCTCGAGGTTGAAGGATCCGAGGTTGGTGTCCGTCAAATTGCCATACTTCGAGATGATCCTTGACTCAGGGACGAAGGATTTCTTCAGACCTTTGATGATCGCCTGCCTGGAGGCGTTAGCTTCATTGTTTGCAGTCTTAGTTCCAGCCTTGCTAGTGCCAGCAGCGTCAGCCATCTGCAAAACAAAAGCGAATATTACTCCATCAACTTTTAAAAACGACAATTACGTGAGGCGGCTGGCGGTTGAGCTGGCTGCAAAAATAAATACAAGTTAGTAGCGTTAGCAGCCAACTTTGACTTCTCAAGATTAAAACCTCAACCTCCAGCAACTTGCAGCCAAAATAAATAACTTAACTCCTCATGAGAAATTTACTCTATTAACTTCAACTTCGAAAAAGCGTGTTAAGTATCAGCAATATTTAAAATCAGCAATCTCGAATTAAAATCAGCAAGCCATCGAATTATAAACTACCAAGTCAGAAATCAATTCTTCGACAGTTATACATCAGCAACTTCGAAGAAAATAAATCCGAGAGTTTTAGACGTGTACAAGTTAAAATCAGCAAGCTTCGACAAATTAAAATCAGCTTTTCGAAGTTATAAAACAGCAACTTCGAAAAAGCGATCGAAAACTAACACTTCGAAATTATAAAACAGCAACTTCGAAGGCATTACAAATTTAAACTTGACGTGATTCAAACATTCAGCAACTTCAAACAACTTCGAAAAATCAAAGCTCAATCAATCTGGCATTCAAACAATCTTAGCATTTAAACTCTCAGCATAAATAAAGCATTTCAGCGTTTCAACTTTAAACTTTAAAAGCATTATCGACTTTCAGCAAAATAAAAAGCTTCAGCAACTTCGAAGACATACCTCGATAACGTGAAGAAAAAGAAAATGCTAAACCCTTTAACTTCGAAGCACTTCGCAACTTGCAATCTCGAATCTCAGCAACTCCAACAATCGAACTTTCAGCAACTTCAATAATCAAACTTTCAGCAACTTCTCGAATTAAATCTCACAACTCAGTTTGCCAGCATAAATCTCAACTTCGAATCTTGTGAGACGATAATGAAAATCTTTGAAGTTTTATAGCAAAAGGCTGGCGCTAATTTTAGCAGATGCCTTTTATTCCCTTCATCATGACTGACGCGTCTGCTAAATTTAAAAGGGAATATTCTCGTCGTCTTGCAGTTATTATGACAGTTTGCTATTCGGGGAGATTCTTTCCTCGATTTAAATTTAAAATTCCCTCCCGACTGCCAGTTACCTCTAGTGATTTCGAGAAAATCATTTTTTTACATCGATTTGAAGTTATCTCGACTGCGTTTTAAAATGGCACTTTTTAATTAATTAAAATTTTAATTTAATTGCCATTTTAATTTATTTCTTTCAACGCATTAAAAAAAAATCGACATCGATTGTCAAAATTGGTTAGGCAAAATTTTATTTTCCGTCCGTAATTAACTTCCGAAACAAATTCCCCTTGTTAAATCGCCCGAAATTTTAAAATTGCATGAGTCAAAATCGAAGGGGGAAAATAATATTAGACTTAGGAAAATAATTAAATCGATTAATTAAATTTAAATTTCTCCGTCTTGCTAGGAGAAATTTTAATCTCTTCCGAATGCCTTTCGATTTAATCGTGCTGAGAAAATTTCACGTGTCTTGAAGTCAAAATTTTAAAAATTTTAATTGCCTTTTGATTTCCTTATACTTCAAACGCCCTTTTAATTCATTTCTTGCTTTTTTGAAAAATTTAAACGCCCCTTTAATAATTTATTTCAAGATTAAACGCCTTAAACATTTTCCTCCATAAGCGCACTTCAATCTTTATACTTTGATTTTGAATTATCTTGATCTTGGGCGTATATCATGTCTGGAGTTTTATTTCGAGCACTTCCCCTCAGGCGCACATCACATGTTAAGCATCTTGTTCCTTGGGCGCAAAAGAGTGGGTCAATGTTTAGTTTAGAGAGGGGCGCATTTAGAGTGTTGATCTTTCAATTTCGCTTTTTCAGCTTTGGGCGCAAATCATATATGGCATTTTCAATTTCAACGCCTTAGACTTTCAAAACCTCAAGGGCGCGTATGATGGGTGTTGAGTTTCAGATTTAGAAAATTCCCCTTTCTAACTCAAGGCGCAAACATCCCATAGAGCATCAAGCTTTCATTTTTAACTTCTATTTGGAGTGGGGCACATTTACTGCATGGAAGCTTCAATTTCACCCATAGGCGCATTTAGATAGGTGAGCTTAGAGGCGCAAATAATACCTTGTGCTTTTAATTTCGTGATTCAAAAATTCAATCCCTCTCCAGAGCTAAGGCGCAAATGGATGATGAGCTTTTAGTTTATGCTTTGGGGCGCATTTTGTATGATCAACTTTCACCCTAGCCGTTTTCTAAGTTCCCTTTCCAGGCGCAAATTTCACATCAAGCTTTCATCTTTGAGAGGGGCGCCAATAGACCCATAAGCTTTCACTTTAACACTCCAGGCGCAAATTGAGGGGTCTCCGTTTAGTTTCTCATACTTAGAATATTTCTCAAGTCATATCTACTCAAGGGCGCATATCATGTCTTCAACTTTCAATTTTAACACTTAAACGCCTTTAACTTTCAAATCACCTTCCAAGGTTAAGCGCATATGATAGGGTGTGCTTTTAATTTTGTCTTTTGGGGCGCATTTTGGACCTTCACCTTCCAGTTTCACCCAAGGGCGCATATTGCACATGCCACTTCCAATTTTAATTTCCACGCCAATGTGTCATTTATCATCCAAGGCGCACTTAGATAGGTAAGCTTTCAGTTTTTTTATTTTCACCCTGGGCGCATTTGGGCTATCAAGCTTTCAGCTTGACCATTGGCGCATTTTACCCACCAAGGTTCCATTTTCATGACTTAGGCGTTTTCTTTATGTTTTTGCTTTGGGGGCTGGGCGCAAAAGAGAGTGTTTACTTTCAGCTTGAGGCGCATTTGTCCCATCTAGCTTCCATTTTGTCAAGGGGGGCGCATATCAATCATCCAACTTTCAATTTGTCTTGAGGCGCAAATCATCATGGCCACGTCTATTTCCAACACTTAGTCAAATCTTTGCAATTTCCTAGGTAGAGGCGCTAATCACATGGTCACCTTTCAATTTTGTGCCTTGGGCGCAAATCACCCTTCATGCTTTCACTTTTGGCGCATTTGGTCTATCAAGGTTTCATTTTCAACATCAACTTGTAAGGGCGCATTTAAGGCCATCAACTTCCAGTTTTGCCAAAGGGGGGCGCATTTCATGGGTCCTACTTCCATTTATAATTTTGCTTTAGCCAATTTTCATCCAATCACCAAGGGCGCATATGACAGGATCTACATTCAATTCCGACACTTAGAAAAATTTCATCATTCCAACCCTCTTGACCTTGGGCGCATTTCACCCTGTCTACGCTCAATTTCCAGACTTAGAAAATTTTCATGTTTTTTAAAGAGGGGCGCATTCAAGGGGTCCAACATCAAGTTAGGGGCGCATATAGGAGGGTGAACTTCCATTTTGTTCTTGGGCGCATTTGCATGGTCCAACTTTTACTTTTTGCACTGAGGCGCATTTCACCTATCAAGGTTCCATTTTGGCACATGGGCGCATTCCACATGGTCAACATCCAATTTTGACTAGGGGGGCGCATTTGAGATAGTCAACTTCCATTTTGTGACTAGGCGCATTTAGCATACTAAGCTTTCATTTTTGTCAAGAGGGGCGCTTTTGCAAGGGTCTACATTCAATTCCGACACTTAGAAAATTTTTCACCTCCGTTTAGCCTTCAAAGTGAGCCTTAATGCTGGATTTGAAATTTTATCCAATTTAGCAAATTTTATGCCTGTTGCCAGATTTGAGTTGATTTTCCGTGGTCAACCCTAACTCGCCTTGACTTTCTATTTTTAGAAAGTTCTTGAAATTTCGCGCCGTTGACTGGATTCTGACTCCTGATGCCTGATTTTCACTTTGCTTTTGAATTTCGACTAACCTTTTCTGTCAGCGCCTGATGTCCGTTTGTACCTGCTATTTTTAGCAACCTGCTAGAAATAGCAACCTCTCAGAAAGTCTTCAAATTTCATGTGCCAGATGCCCGAAACATGGTGATTGCCATCGGATGCTGATTCTTCGTGAATGTCAGGTTCCGCCCTTGATTTTAGGAAACCCTAATTAACCTAATAAAAATAGCAATTGTCTGATTTTTCAATCTCTGTAACTCTGTTTGCTTTGAAATTCGCGCCACGGACTTTTCATCACATGTTTGACCTGTGCTTGCTGAGGTTCAGTGCCAACCTGCCAATTATAGCTGCTGCTGAGGTGGCTTACTATTTATAGTAAGTGTCTGTTTCTGAGACCTTCCTTGCTCCGTTTGCTTGGAAATTTGGACAGTGGGCCCATCGCTGGTGAACTTGCCTGTCTGTGTCGGAGCCTGCGATCAACTTTCTATTTATAGCCTGCGCCCAGAACATTTTACTAAAAATAGCAGGTTCTCCGATTGCCTTCAAATTTTGCCAGCAGATTCTCGAAAGGATGCTGATCATGATGGATACCTTAGTTTTGAATATTTTGACTCCTCTCAATTCTCATTTTAGCTCAAGCTCAAAACCCTACTTATACGTCAGCCGATGAGCTCGCTGACCCCGCTTCAATTGCATGATGATCGGCTTTGCAGCTTCATGCTGTGGGCACGCCTAAGTGACACCCGCTGGTGGCCAGAAAGCGGCTCAAAAGTGATCAACTACCGGTCGGATGATCTGCATGTCACACCGCCCGAAAATCTTGAAAACCCGTAAAACCCGTAAAAATCTTCAATATGCACGCGATCAAGGTAACAGTAAGTTTCCTCAAAAGTGGTCAGCTCCATTTGCATGCTACATCGTCGCGAAGCTCTTGGAAAACCCAGAAAGAAAATGCCGACATGCGCTGAAAATGTCCGCATGCAAACCCTGATATTGGCCTCCGAAGGCCGAATGCTGAAAGTCATCATCATACTTTGCATGTCACATCACTGCGAAGGTCTCGAAAAACCCACAAGGAATCTCCGGACATGCGTTGAAAAACTCTGCGTTTAAGCCCTGAAAATTGCCTCCGAATGCGGAACTGCTAAAAATAGCAGGTTGTCAGTTTCTGCTCAAAATTTGTCAAAAGTGAATCTGAAGTGCTCTGAGTGCAATGAAGTTGCCAAAATGTGAAAATCTTACAAAAATCAACCCTAAACTGACACTTATTAAAAATAGAAAGATGGCATAATTCAGTGAAAGTGCAGGGGTTGCTTGCTGAAAACATGGTAATAATTCTACTAGGCTCAAAAGCTGACAAACCAACTCAGATTGATCTCAATATGACCTAAAAACGTGAAACCCTAATTTTAGACTTGGTCGAATCTTACGTTCAAGCTTGCTGACGGGAGCGTCCCCAGAAAAGCAGAAAGCGGAATAGAAGCAGAACGAGAGAGAGAAAGACAAAAAGCAAAGCCAAAAGACCAGAATGGAGCAAAAATTTATGGGTCCCCATTTCAGATGGGGCGATGTGTGAAAAGGTCACAACAGGATTTCATATAAAGAACTTGTGGGATGCGGCTCTCATCAGTTCAAAATCCATGAGGCGTGTACACAGTTGCACCTGTCGAGCACAACCCACTACAAACGTGTCAACGATTCATTCACTATGTACATCACGAGGCTGCTTCAGGAGAGGTTACATCACAGAATCTCTAGAGATGCCCAAGAGCTAATTGAAAGGTATGGGTGCTGGTTTATACAGTTTCCGAGATTTTCATATATTAGGCTGCAAGGTTTTTCCTCATACCCATATAGGCTGCCTAAGTACCCGACAGATAGAATAATGATGCTAGAGATATCCAGACAGTTGCTAGCCTTTGACAAAATTCAAAAGAAGAAAAAGAAAGGAGGGATAGAATTTCCAATTGTAATGGGCAACTCGGATGAGGTGTGTCCTTCGATACAGGCAGCTAGAGAAGCTGAAAGTGAGCTTCAGTTTTATCACTTCTCATATCACACTAGTAGACAACACTATGACCCGCATCATAACATCAAGTGGGTGTTGTCAGAGGAATTCAAGCATAAGGCCACCATAGAAGATTACTGGGCTGATGCAGTTGATGAAATTGAAGGAAAAGAATGTTCTCTCGGTTGCCAATTACTCTGATCAGGGAGTGTGAGGTTGTGACAGTTCCGGACCAGGTGAACGAGGATATGGATGTTGTACATCCCGATTATGCAGCAGTTCGAGATACTCCACTTCCACCTATAGATTGGTCAGAGCCTGAGGTTGCAGATTTGGATACTCTCTCTATCCCAGTTATGACATTCACCAGAGCCTGGGTTGATAGACGAGTAAACAGATTGAAGAGTAGGTCAATTGCCTTGACTTACAATATGATGGGAGATCATAGGACGCCCACCACTGGCAGGAAGAAACAGATCACACGAGGTCCAGAGTCCAGAAAGAAGGAAATAGTTCGGCCAGAGCCTCCGCGAGTCACAGTGGCAACACCCTTGGAGACATGCTCTCCAAGTATACAGGAGGTGTCTTTGTTTGCTGATCAGAGAATTGCAGTGAATCAGGTACCGGTAGTACAGGATGATATTCAGCCTCCACGGAGGGAGTCGATTGGCCAGAGTGCCAACGTACCTATTAGGATTGATCAGCGGATGATGAGGGGACTATTACTGACCCTCAGTTTCAGCAGGAGTTAGAGGCGGCCATGAACGATGGTGATGATGATGATATAGTGTCAGGTGATACTCAGCCACTTGAGGACGATGAGTCTCACTAGAATGATGAGGAAATTGAGCAGGTTAGAGAGGTCGAGGCACAGGAGCAGCGGCCCTTCGATATACAGTATGATGTGCCCGATTGGCTTAGAGATGAATGAGAAATAGCCCTAGTGAGGAGATTGATCCAAATGTTGAGATGGGAGGAGTTTTAAAGAACAGATCGCACTCCAATCGAAGAAGAAGTGAAATTTTTGAAGATTTCCACCGAGGAGGATGGTTCTCGTGATCTTCACGAGCTGTCCCACGAAGCTGAGTGTGACCGAATGAAGCAGCTCCTGAGAATTATGTGGTCACGACTCGACTTGGGATCGCTCGTGACCGGTGCAATGTGATTGTTGAGGAGTGGTGATAACTCCTTCCTTGCCTCTCGGCGATAGGTTATTCAAGAAGAAAGGAAAATATAAGCAGTTGAAACGAGAACACAAGGCGCTAGTTGGATATGTTCAGCAGTTGTCTCGTTCCTGAGGGCAGGATGTACCAGTGATAGAGCCTCCAGCAGATATTCCTAGAGAGTCGATCAACGGCTTAGTAGAGTTGGGGAGAATGGCAATAAGAGGCGATAAATGGGGTCACAGGAGTTCGTGGCCGGCATGCAGAAATTTATGGAGGATCTTGCTTCTCGCTTTTAGCAGGCTCTCTACTATTTTGACACGTATGGATGTGGATCATGCTTGGGGCGCATGCCCTATTCATCGAAAGTAAGGTGATCCAACTTTGAAGTATTGAGGCATGTGCCATTGCGCTTGCCGATTGATGGAGGTGTCATCTCGTGCTAATGACCCATATGATTTTCTCGGTGGTACGCTATCATGTATGCAGTTTCTTCGACGCGCAATGTAGATTCACGAGTATTACAAGGCCAGCGGCCACATTATAGATGGAGTTCAGAACACCTTTGAGGCCATATTTGCTAGGCGGCTGAATCCAGATGAAGTTAATTTTGATAATTTGAGGGGTTTGCTGGTTCCTTTCTTTGCAGATGTTAAGATCTTCTTGCATGTGATGACTTCGAGAATACCGCTACTTTCTCCACTTTGATCCGCAACACGCAGATCTACCGCTTGAGGAAATCTTGTATTACAGTACCCAGCATTCAACACGTGCCAGAGTTTCGCTAGATTGTGTTCCAATCATTTCAAACATGAGTTGAGGCTCATCGGCAGATTTGCTGAGCTGGTAGCCTAGAGAGAAAGGCCAAATGGGAAATTCACACCAATGGACGCAGGATCTTCTAGAAGACTGAATATGGAGCATTTATTACATTTACTATTTATGGGAGTGAGTGGGAATCTTTGATTCATTTAATGTACCACTCCCTATTCTGGCAGTTTTTAGGGTTAGGGCTGAGGTGGCACGATTCTGGCCACTCTATTAATTGTAACCCTAGCCATCTTTTGGGATTCTGGCTACAAAACGGGGAAGTCTCCTATTTGTAAGCATTGACATTAGATTAGACATTGGAATAGTAGACAGTAGACGTTGAGAGAGCATTAGCATTAGAGCTAGATAGTGTAGCATTGTAGGGAATTTTTGCATAATTTGGAGAAGAAAGAAAGTTTTCCCTTTGAAAACTTTTGGGAGATTGTTGTGTAACACTTTTCTTGATAATAGATCTTTTCATTGATGATGGAATTCGTCTTGTCATGAATTGCTAGCAAGGTCTCTTCTTCCTTTCGTATCCAAGTAGCTTAATTTCATGCAAGTAGCTTACATTGGTGTGTGGTGTTTTATTGAGATAGCTTCGTTTGATTCCATACCACTAGCGGCTTGTTGATGACAAGTTCGCCTTGTGTGGTCGACTGGAGATTATTTTGTGTTTAACTTCAATTGTGATTTATATGCTTATATGCGTCGTTGTGATGGTGTATGTATGTTAAGTCATAATTTGAACATCTCTTGCTATTTCCCTCGAAGATTGCACCGATTTTATTGAGGCTGTCCAACATGAGGCTAGGTGAAATCTGGTTGAAGTCTATTGAAATGAAGCCCCACATATCCCGTGATTAGAAATAGAATATAAGTTTCTTAGGCCTATAATCTTTACTTTCCGCGACATTTCGGGATTAGTTTTAGGAGAATAAGCTTATATTGCCAATCCTCACAAGACAAAATCCCCCTTCAAAATCATAACAACAACTACTGGAATCGCAAGAAGTTCTGGGAACAATGTAAGTCCCTCGTAAGAACACGCTAAATACACATCAACCCAATCCTACCCATTCGCAGACAAAGGAACCTTGATGAACGGTGATCTATCTCGCAATCTAGCACACGGAATACTTTGATCAAGAGAGAATGGAGAAATTCTAAACTATTTTGTTCGGCAAATACAAAACCACGCCAATGCAGGGCGCACATGGAGGGGTGAGGTTTCAATTAGAAACACTTAGACATTTTTAAACTTACTTCTCTAGTCTAAGGCGCAAATAAGAGGTCATGCTTTGAATTTTGACATACTTAGTAAATTTCCAACTTCTTCTCACTTCAAGGGCGCATATGGGACCTCCTACTTCCATTTTCCAGACTTAGAATCTTTCATCCGACTTCCATTTGGCAAGGGTGTATGAGGTGCATACTTCCAAAGCTTTCTACTTTGCATAATTCACAATCACCTCCTTCTTGTCTTGGGCGCAATTTCACCCCTGAGCTTTCATTCTAAACACTTAGAAGAATTTTACCCTCCACTCAACATCCCTCCTTGGGCTAAAGCGCCCCTGACAACATGAACTTCTAGTTCCAATGCCTTAGAAACATTTCTGACTTCATCCTCCAGCTTGGGCGCAAATAAGCCCTTCCACTTCCAATTTTCAACACTTTAGCACACTTTTAGCTAGCATACTACCTTGGCAAGGTGGGGCGCATTTCATCCCCTATACTTTCACTTTCAACCACTTAGAGAATTTTCCATCTCTTTCTTGAAGCTGGGGTGCAAATGGAAGGTGGAGCTTCAGATTTCAACTACTTAGAATATTTTCTCCATGGCATCTTCATCCTAGGCGCATATGGACCCCTGAGGTTTCATTTTAGAGAACTTAGAAAAATTTTATTCTCCACACTTAACTTCAAGGGCGCATTTGGAGGGGTCTACTTCCAATCTTCAACACTTAGAAAATTTTCTCATCTTTACTCCTTCCTGGACGCATTTGAGAGGTCAATCTTTCATTTTGCAACACTCAAAGAAACTTTGCTAGAGTCACCCTAGAGCCAGGGCGCATTTGACCCTCTCTACTTCAAATTTTTTATACTTAGAAAATTTTCCAAGCCTCTCATCTTCCATTCTCCCTCAAGGGCGCATTTAGAAGTGTGAGCCTCCCAATTTGGATACTTAGAAGATTTCTTGGAACCTCTTCAAGCTTGGGCGCATTTTGCCCTTGGGACTTCAAATTTCATGCCTTAGAACATTTCTAGGCCCTCTCCTCCAGCTAAGGCGCATTTAGAAGGGTCTACTCCAAATTTGCAATACTTAAACTTTTAATCACCCTCTTCTCAAGTCAAGGGCGCATTTGGAGACTTCTACTTCAACTTTCAAGACTTGGATATTTTTTTTTTTTAGTCTCTTCAACATGCAAGGGCGCATTTTGGAGGTGCTACTTCCATTTTGTGAAACTTAGAAAATTTTCAAGTTCCTCTTCTCTTTCCAGGCGCATATGGAGGGTGGAGCTTTTACTTTAAGCACTTAGAAAAAGTTTGTAGCTTCTTCCTTGCTAAGGGCGCATTTAAGGTACCTAGCTTCCAATTTCATTTGCCTTAGTCAGAATTCTTGCCTTCTCAACTTCTCCCTCTCATGGCGCATGTAGGGGGGGTGTGCTTCAAATTTTGATGACTTAAACAAATTTCACTCTCTCCAGGCAAGGCAAGGCGCATTTTAGGGGGGGAGCTTCCATTTTTCCATACTTAGAAGAATTTTCCATCAAACCTAAGTAGTCAAGGCACCTAGGAGAGCAGGAGCTTCAAATTTTAACTACTTAGTCAAACTTCATCTTCTTTCTCTGACCTTGGGCGCATTTCCCTAGGCAAGCTTCCATTTTCAATGCCTTCACTAAATTTCCTGCCTCATCTTCAGCTTCTCAAGGTGCATTTGGCCTATGAACTTCAAATTTCAAGTGCTTAGAGAATTTCCACCAACCTTCAACTTTTAAAGGCGTTTTTCACTGGCTAGACTTGAAAATTTATCAACTTCAGTGAATTTTATGCCATTTGTCAAATTTAGAGTGATTCGTTCATGCTAACCCTAGCTTGCCCTAACTTTCTAATTTTAGAAAGTTTCCCAAATTTTGAATTTCAAGCTAATTTCAAGCTCCAAAAAGGCTGGATTTTGCTTTGTTTTGAATCTCGGGATGCATTTGTGCTGTTGATGCCTGATATCTGTCTGTACCTGCTATTTTTAGCAACTTACTAAAAATAGCAATTGCTCAGAATGCCTTCAAATTTTGCGTGCCGATTGCCTGAAGTGTGGTGACCATAGCTGGATGTTGCTTTTATGTAACTGTCTTTATTTTGCCCTAGATTTTAGGAAACCCTAATTCCTCAACACTAGCCTGCTAAAAAAAGTAAGTGCTTGATTTTTTGAATCTCTGCAACTCCATTCGCCTTGAAATTCGCGCCATGGGATCTTTATCAGCTGTTTGACTTGTTCATACTGACGCCTCATGCTGACCTGCTATTTATGGCACATTTCTGGAGGTGGCTTACTATTTATAGTAACTGCTTGCTTCTGAGACTTCCAGAACTCCGTTTGACTTGAAATTCGAATGACGCGCTCCTCACCACGTGACCTGCCCGTTGACGTCGGCGCCTGTTGTTGACCTTCTATTTTTAGCCTGTTTCTGAAATGACTTACTATAAATAGTAAGTGCTCTGTTTGCTTTCAAATTTTATCAGCAGATAGCTTGAGAGATGCTGATTGCGGTGGTATACATCGGTTTTTGAAAATTCTGACTTTTTACGCCTCTTTTTGGGTCCCGAAGCTGGAAACCCTAATCCTTCTTGCATGCGTATCAAATGACCTCCGTTTGTCCTCGTTTCTGTTGCATTGCGATCAGTCCATGATTCTGAAGTGCTGGGAGGCGGCTGTCGGGATGCACCTGCTAAAAATAGCAAGTTGTTGAAGGAGTGATTATCTCTGTTTGCATGTCACACCACTGCGTAGGTCTCGAAAAACCCACAAAGAATCACCTAACATGCAAAGAAAACCCTGACATGCAAACCCCAAAAATAGCCTCGGAAGGTTGAACTCTGAAAGTTATCATCTCACTTTGCATGTTATACCATCGCGAAGGTCTCTGAAAACCCAGAAGGAATCTCCAGACATGCGTTGAAAAGCTCTGCATTTAAGCCCTGGAATCTGCTCTGGAAGCTGAATTGCTAAAAATAGTAAGTTGTCTGTTTCAGCTCAAACTTTGCACATGAGCAGCTTGATGTGTTCTAAACGCAGTGTGACTATTAAAACTTCGAGAAATGCTGGGAGGACACCCCAAATTGCACACTTACTAAAAATAGTAAGTTGCCCGAATCTGATGAAATTTCGGTGGAAACCTGCTGGAAGCATACTAACAACAATGTTAGTCTCAAATCTCAATTCATTTACCTTGTTTGACCACAAATTGGCTGGAAAGTTCAAAACCCTAATTTTTCAGACTTCGCCAAAAGTTCAATTCAAGCTCAAAGATGGGCACATCCCCAGAAAGACAGACGGTAGAAAAGAGAGACAACAACAAAACGACCGAAAAGCAAAGCCAAAATTAGGGGGTCCCCATTTGCAATGGGGCGGTGTGTGAAAAAGGTCACAACAGTTAGTACCATGACAGATGATGCAGGGAAAATTACTGATAGCTCTTGTGTCGCAGTGGTGGATTCTCCTGATAATTGTGTGTTAGCACACAAGGCTACTCCATCATCTTCAAAGGGGACTCGCAGAGTATCATCTGGTTGGGAATATGGCTCTCATGTTGATTTGTTTCCCTCTCCTAGAAGCAAATCTGATACATCATCCCATGCAACTAATTTTGGATGCCACCTTGTTTTGTCTCAAAGTCAGAATGATCAGCTGCTTGATTCCAGTATTGCTAGTGATGAGCCACTGACCGAAGTTGGAGCATTTTATCGCAACTACTCAGTGAGGGGTGCTTATCATTTTTCTTTCGATCCACACGCGGAGGACTTGATGATGCATTGGTGTGGATTGGCTCTAGGATTATACCATCTGTTGTGGGATGGGAGTCTGCGATTTTCAAAAGATGGAATTAGGAGCTGCAAGTACCCGACTCAGTTGTTTGTGGGGAATTACTTGCAGGGACAGCAGTCAGTTATCCATCATGCAGTTATGTATCTGACAGGGTTTGTTATTTCTATGTTACAGAGTGACTATAGTGTCAGTTGGCATGATGGCTTGGCTGGTTATCTCATCCATGGGGGTTTAACAAAGAATAGAGAGAGATTTGATATAGCATAAGCTTCTAGGTGTTCTTATCTCCGCATGGAAAATGGATGTGAGTTCAAACTATATTTGGATCTGTTGGCGTACGTTTTATCATCCACCGAACACACAGAATAAAATGTCCAAAGACACTCTATCCTATCTTGAACAAAGTCAACGCGTATGCTAAGATTGCGAGAAGATCATATGGCGACTCCAAGGTTTCTTTCGTCAGGTCTTGACATGTGGATAAACTCAATGGGCATTGTGATTTGCTGGTAATACACAAAGGGACTTACACTTAGGAATTCTTACAAGTTCGGGACTTAGACGAATTTATCATTAAAAGCTTCTTTGGTTTGGGGCTTTCAGTTTGGATCTCGAAAAAAGGGAAAAAAGATAAGGGTTTAGAGAATCTAATCTACGCCTAGGCATTTGAGAGACAGTAAAGATCAAGTGAAACGGATAACCAAACTTTGTTTTGCCTCCCTCAGACAACTACACAAAGTGGGTGCAATCTTCAAAGGGTGTGATTATAATTTTCAAGCCTTGAATAAGACCGAAGTTAAGCATCCACAATCACAAGCTCAACCTAACTTTACGCATCGAAAGAAAATCATCCATCCGAAGAAAGTATGAGCAATATTTCACCATTTAATCTATACAATCAATCTCGCATTCACTTAACAAACATTCAAAGAAAATTCTACTTAATTGTAATCGAATTCTAATCTATGGTAGAAGAAGTTATGCAACCTTGCTCACTACTTGACAATAAAAGTGGTTCGAAGCAAATCATGCATAAGAGCTTTTATTATCGGAAATAGTCTAAATGCAACAATTTCATACACTGTCTCCACACAAATGAAATTGAGAGATCACAAGTTTAAATAGAGTTTTCAAGATCAAATGAAAGGCCAAGATTAATACAACATCAATGGCCAAGATTAATACAACTCAACCCTAATTAGGATTGCCCAAAATAACATCAGTTAACAACCAGTAAACAAGCAGTAATCAAGCAGTGATGTGATGAGCCCTGCTGGCTCACAACTCAAACCCCTGTACTTTTCTTAAATCTTATTGTGTTTTTTTAAGTTTTTTAAGAGAAAGTTTGTAGACAAAAGAGAAGGGGCGCATCATATAAAAGCTCATAAACTGAGAAACTGAACTATTTTCTACATAATGGAAATGCAAAAGGTATTATTTAACAGTAACAAATAGATCACAAGTGATAAACATACCAGAATACTTCCAGATTATTTATTTAAAGAAGTAAGCCAACTTGCCAGCCAAGAATGGTGAAAACTGGCATATATGGACGCCTAGTCTCCAGAAATAACTTCTCACACTCAGAAACAACATACAAAGGATTGAAAAGCATAGCCGCCAAGAATGAAGCACATTCAAGAGCAAAGAAGGCGTTTTAGCTTCAAGCTCACACGCCAAACCTCCCTGAAGGCACAAAACCCAATGCAAATGGTACGGCCAAATTAAGAAGTTGAAGAATCAAAGCTAGAGCTACAGATCTGCTGAAGATGGCGTCTCTGGATGAAGTAACCCTCTTCCTTATTGCCAACAACTGAATATTGAATAATAGAACCCTGATTGAAGCATGTAGAACCTCTGAATGAAGCCCTCACAGTTGCACTAATTCGACTAGTCTCTCACAGTCTCAAAAATGCTCAACATCGAAGAGATATCGTTCTCCAATGGAAATGTTGTACAAACCCTGATCACAGAGGAAAGCACAGAGAAAACCTCAAAGGCAAAGTTGAAATAATCATGAATGATGTTCTCATTGCCCAAAATGCCTTATATCAAAAAGGCACTCATTTCCAAGAAGATATGCCCTTTTCCATCATTTAAATCTTTTAAAATAATATTAAGTCCTTTTCAATAGTTATGAACTTAATATTTGGCACCCACTTGAATGATTAAGTGATTTAATTTTAAATCACCCCTTTTATGAATATTTAAGTGATATAAAAGGGATAAAGTTAATTTGACTTTATAATTAAAATAATAAGTTAATTGATAACTTAAATCACTTAAATAAGCATAACTTCCTCAAATCTCCATAGAATTTTGTGCCGTTAGAAGCTGTCAACTCCTAAATTGCCAAGGCCTGCTGTGAACCAATCACTGAGCTCTAAAAACGAGAACGATCAACTCCTCTAGAAAACACCATTGACCCTCTAACCAATCCAGCTAGCCCACAAGGGTCCAAGAAAAGGCTAACACACTATTCCCGAGAACTGACTAGAGCGGGGACATCACAAGTGAACAAGCAGTTGGAGTTATCTTCAAGGGAAGGCATCCCTATCTTCTTGGGAAGCACTGTGCTTGACGAATTTGGACATGATTGTGACGACTTTCTCCATCGTGACTAGGGGCAGCATGCTTATCTTGAATTCAAGCCTGTCCAAATCCTCAGCACATTTGGCGAAGGTGTTCTCCCAATCCGCCTCCTATCTCACAAAATCATCCCGGATGGACAAGAGATTTGCAACTTTTGTGAAATCCTATCTCAGAATTGGTCCAGTAGTAGAGAAGAAAACTTCCTGAACCTTATGCTTCAACCTCTCCAGCTGCATGTCGTTTTCCCTGACAATCTCTTTTTCAAACACATCTGCAGCTATCATATAAATCTTCTCCCGGATTTCTTTAACTTGCTCCTCAACTCTAAGCCCATCTGCCTTTTCCTTCTCCAAAATCTCTCTCAGTATTGTCACTGCCCAAAACCAATGGTGAAAATCATAAGCTGCTCTTGCAGCAATCACCTTTCCTTGGACCAATTCTTCCTTTGGAACGCCCTTCAGTACTTTGAGGCATGGAATGAGCCTTTCCTGAATATCTGGGAGGTTGTCCCAAGTTTCCGCCATGTCAACCAATCT
>VDFB02070085.1:0-26812 GCA_007258455.2 Sequoia sempervirens | reverse complement strand
CAAAGAGGCTCACTGTCAAGGGCTCACAACCCAAAACACAAGGCTCATTGCCTACATAAAGGACTCATTATCCAACAAGGAGGCTCACTTCTTATAGATACAA
Organism: Sequoia sempervirens; assembly: GCA_007258455.2. NCBI lineage: Eukaryota > Viridiplantae > Streptophyta > Pinopsida > Cupressales > Cupressaceae > Sequoia > Sequoia sempervirens. Next base: position 26,709 of record VDFB02070085.1, on the reverse strand, counting down.
AAGTTAACAAAAAAGATCCACCACAACAAGTTACACACATCCACGGCCTTGATTAGAAGATTGCAGACACCATCAACTCATTGCTTTCAGGAATATGGCACATTAAAGTACTATTTCCTCAACTCTTTTTCACACAACTCTTCTTCACAAACTTGTGGGTCATATAATTGATGCAATTCATAACAACTTGACTTGTATTTATACCATCTTCAACCTTAGAAACTTTCTCCAAGGTCGACTTCACAAGCTTCATTTTACAAATTAAAATTAGGTTAGCAACTCAACATTCCCTTGGTGGAAGAGAATGAGAGAATACCAAACCAACACTTAACCAAGACCCAAAAACAATATCTTAGATCAATTGCACACTTACTTAATTGATACTTAATCCATTGCATGAAGTTTAAACACCAAGTCAACCAAACCTAATGAAAACACAAATAAATTTTGAAGTACACACTTCTGCAACAAGAAGATAACATGTGGACCACATAACAAACTTCATCATTTACGAGAACATATCTCATATACCTTCAGACTCATCCATAACAAGTGCAACAATATTTATACACATAACAGTTCCTATCAATCCATCTGGACTGTATAGACACACACAACAACTCTGAGACACGACTTCTGGAGCACCAAACCACAAACACCTTTTCTAGATCACATATAACATCATTACAAGCCTTCTATCAAATCTGCAAGACCTAAAAGAAACCAGTTGAGGACTACAAAGTAGAAACATTTCTCCCAATCAAAGACAAACTTTTTCAAACTAGTTCACACTCTAGTGAACACAACTTTCACTCTCCATCAAACCAAAAACTACAATCTAGGGGATATCACTAATAGATGCCGATAAACAACACTTCAGATCTGTAAAAGCATAGGATCAACATAGAAGAAATGTGGAGCAAAAACCAAAGCTCATTTTGAACATACACACAACTCTTACTTCACTCTTTCTCAAAAGCACTTGGCAACACAATAAAGATAGCTCCATGTACTCACAACATCTCAACAAAATCTCAACTATACATGCACAACCTAAAACATCATGTAATGTGTTGAGATCAATGAAAAAATTAATGAAAACACCACCAAACTTACTCATACTTGCAACAATCTCCCCCTTTGTCATTGTTGGAAAAAAATGATATGAAAAACAATCAAAGACACACTCTCCTTTATTTTTCAGATTAGACAACCTACACAACATTCCAACACACTCAATACTCTCTCCTTTTTCTTTCACTATTTCACATGACTCTCTCTCCCCTTTGACATCAATTCCAAGGGCTAGAAACTCTGATCTTCCGCTACGAGGCATGCCCACATATTTCATGCAACAATATTAAAACTTTGTACTCCTATGAGTAGGGCTTCTTCCATTAGTCCAAAAAAAATGAAGAATCTGTAGATCCACTATATTGATGGACTTCCATGTGCACCTAGTTCAAAGGAGGGCCAATGACCCCAAAATTCTCCCTTAGATACTCAAAAGTATCCTACAAAAGAGCCTTAGTAAATATAACAGTAATATGATCCTTTGTAGAAACATACTCCAGTCTGACTCTCTTCTCCAATACCTTCTCTCTCAAGAAATGATATCTAATAGATGTATTTTTTGTCCTTGAATGAACTACCAAATTCTTTGAAATTTTTATAGTACTTGTATTATCACAAAAATATAGGGATAGGCTCATCACATATCACTCCTATATCCTTCAATGTTTGCTTCATCCATAAAATCTATGTGTTGCAAGATGCTACAATAATATACTTAGCTTTTGTAGTGGATAAAGATGCCAAATCCTATTTCTTGCTTGTATGAAATAAATCTTCCTGAAAGAGGAAAAAGACCTTTGGTATATACGGTCATCTACACAATGAACCCTATCTACATCAATGTAAGCACTTAAAGTGAAATTAGTATACTTAGGATACCATAGGCCATAATCTAGAGTGCCTTTAAGATATCTTAATATCATATTCACAGATGTAACATTTGCTTCTTTTAGTTTTGCTTAAAATATAGCAACCATACATACTACATGCATGATATCCAGTCTAGTAGTAGTAAGATATACCAATCCACCAATCATAGATACGTATGCTCGAGATCAACTTTAGGAGATTCATGCATTTTTAGTCAACATCCGATGCCATAGGGGTGCCTAATTGGTTTGGAGTCATCCATTGCAAACTTCTTCAACAACTCTTGTAACATACTTTGACTATGTAAGTGAATATGGCTTTATTAGTTTTAGTTCACTTGCGATCCAAAATAAACTCACCAATCATGGATGTTCAAACTCTTTCTACGTAACCATACAGTCTCTTACCTTCATTTCCTCCAAAACAATGTCATCCACATGTAGCCACTAACAACATTTTGTTTGCTTCGGCTTTGACCGGGTACTATCATGACTGGCAATCCTTTTACGTGTCAAATGTATTTATCAATCTTGCATGCCAAAGTAACTCTGGGATCCTATTTGAGTCCTTACAATTCCTTTTTCAACACATACCATATTCAATTTATTTGATAATTGAAAACCCTCTAGTTTTTCCATGTACATCTTTTGTTCCAATTCTCCATTTAGAAATGAAGACTTAACATCCATCTGATATACCTTGAAATTTGTATGTGCAAAGAATGTAAAAAACATCCAAATAGCTTCCATTCTTTCCACCGAGGAAAATATCTCCTCAAAGTAAGTTCCTTCCACTTGTGAATAATATTTGCATACAAGTCTTGCTTTGTTTCTCACTACTTCACCATTTTCATTTAGCTTATTCCTGAACACCCACTTTGAACCAATAACATTCTTATTTATAGGTCTAGGAACCAATTCCCATATCTGATTCTTCTCTATCTGTTGCAACTCTCATCTTTGTACGCTTCACACAAAGACTTAGGTTCTATCTTTGAAATTAAACACAGATTTACCTCACCTATTACCACTTTGCTTCTTGTCTTCACACCTTCACTTTTATCTCCAGTTATCTATTCTTCCAGATGATTCTTCTTTACATACTTAGGAGTCTTAGGAGTAGGTTCCTAAGATTCTTCTTCTTCTTCAATTTGTTCTTCTTCTTCTTCTTTATTTTCTTCTGGTATTGGTCCACAAATAGGCTCATCTAGTTCAACTTCACTTATCTGAACTAGTCTGTGCATATCTTCATCAACCTTCACATTTGCATTCTCAACAATCTTCCTCAATCTTTTATTGAAGCATCTATATTCTTTGCTACTAGTTGAATATCCAACGAAAATCCCTTCATCGCATCTAGTATCAAACTTCCCAATATTCTCATCATCCCTTTTAATGTAACATTTTCTTCCAAATACCTTAAAGTACTTCATAGTAGGAATCTTACTAGTCTACAACTCATAAGGAGTCTTTTTTATGTTACCTCTAATCCGAACTCTATTGAGAATGTAAACAACAGTGTGGATTTCTTCTCTCCATTATACATCAGGTACATTTTCTTCTTTCACAATTGTCCTTGTAGCTTCCTGAATAGTCAGATTCTTCCTCTCAACAACTCCATTCTACTAAGGAGTTCTTCTCAAGTTTACTTCATTCTCTACCCTTACCTTAAACACTTTTAATCTATCCAGAGCTTGAGCTTTATCCCTAAGAAAAGTAACCCATGTCATTCTTGAATAATCATCAATAAGGAGCATGAGATACCTATCACCATTTAGACTTCCTATTCTTGTAAGACCATAGAGGTCTGTATGAAGTAATTCCAACATTTTAGTAGTTGATTGATCTTTTCCCTTAAAACTGCATCTTGTTTTCTTTCCCAACTGATAAATTTTGCACATAGTATTAGTAGGATTTTTGATTTTAGGCAAGTCCCAGACAACATCTCTTGAACTGATCATGATCAGATTACCAAAGTTTACATGTTCCATCCTTCGGTGCCATAGAAAACTTTCATTAACTTGAGATACAAGGCACTGACCGTCAACACCCTTAAGTTGATAAATGTTTCCATATGTTCTCCTTCTTGCAACAACCATAGTTCGGGACCCTTTCTTGATCTCACAAGTATTGTCCTCAAACACAAGCTTGAATCCCTTTCTACACATTTTTCCAATACTCAAAATATTATAACTTAAGCCCTTAACATAATAGACATCATCAATACCATGTTTTCCATCAAAACTAATAGTTCCTTTCCAAAAAATATTTTCCCCAGAATCATCTCCAAACATGACAATTCCACCATCATAATTTTCAATTTTAGTGAAATTACTTTTTATCTCTGGTCATGTGATTTGAACAACCACTATCTATCACCCAATAGTCTTCATTCTGTCTAGCATGAAATGCAATAACCAAAGTACCTTCCATCTCCTCCTTCTTGTTCTCCAGACCACTCTCCCTTGCACATCTTCCAGAGTTACCAGACACAAATTTATTCTCGAAGGCTAGAAAAATGAATTCATCATCATTATCCTCAAAATAAGATTCATCATCAGAGATCCTAGCATCTTCTCTAACATAATACAATTTCTTGAACTTCTTATCCTTTTTGTCTCTATTATATTTTTTCTTCTTTTGTACAACTCTATTTGGAAATTTTGAAGCATAGTGACCAATATTTCCACAACTGAAACATTTAAAAGGAAACATACCTTTGTACTTATCGGTACATTTCTTCAAATTCCTTATAAATTTTTCTTCCAACTCATCTGAATTATCACTATCCAGATTATCCTCTGTATTTGTAGCTTTAAAGGATGATTCTAACTTCTCCTATTTCTTTCCAAACTTTCTCATCTCAAATGTAGTCAAGGTGTGAAATAGTTGTTCTTTAGTAAACTTCTTAGGATCATACAATTCTATAGCTAAAACCTTATCATTGTAACTCTTCGGTAGAGTCATCAAAATATTCTCCATCACATCGTCATCAATTAGAGTACCACCTTGATTCTTAACTTCATTTATTGTAGTATCAACCCTCTAAAAATAGCCTACAATATCTTCACCTTCTTCCATCTTCAAGTTCTCATATCTGTGCTTAGCTGTTAGCTTCTTTGACAATTTCACTCTATCATTTCCTTCATAGATATCTTCCAACTTTTTCCAAAATTCATAAGTAGTGCCCAAAGAAATAAATTTTGTTCACCTAGTATTAGATAAAGCACTATAGATTGCATACCATGCTTTCTCATTTTCCTAATAGGCATAAATCTCATCTGTCTAGAAGAAGGACCACTTTCCAATACAACATACTTTGTCTCCAAAGCCTTTCAAGTCTTGTAACCAAGAGAGATTATGTAACCCCTCATCTACAATTTCCAGTCACTATAGTCAGATCCATCAAACATAGGGATCACCAATTTGTGCACCATCAGATCTACCTCAAGTGATTCAGCTCTTCTATGAGGAACCAAATCTCTTATACCAATTGTTGAAAGGCACAAGACAACTGAGAGGGGGGGTGAATCAGTTGTCAACAAAATCAATCTCAAATCTTAGTCACTTATCAACTTCACAACCACTTTAATCTATTATTAAGTATAAAAATGAAATGCAGAGAACAGAAAGCAATATCAACACAAAATACACTAGATTTACATGGAAAACCCAATAAGGGAAAAACCACAATGAGGATTAACTCACAATATAAGGTAATTCCAAAATCGAATACAAAGAGTCTCACTACCAAGGGCTCATTGCCCAAAATACAAGGCTCACTACCTATAGAAAGGACTCAATGTCCAACAAGGAGGCTCAATGCCTACAAATACAAATGTTGACAAAAAAGATCCTCCACAACAAGTTACACACATCCATGTACTTGATCAAAATATTGTAGAAACCATCAACTCATTGCTTTCAAGAATCTAGCACATTAAAGTACTGTTGCCTCAACTCTTTTTTGCACAACTCTACTTCACAAGCTTGTGGCTCATCTAATTGATGTAATTCATAACAACTCAACTTGTATTTATACCATCTTCAACCTTAGAAACTTTCTCCAAGGTTGGCTTCACATGCTTCATTTTACAAATTCAAGTTAGGTCGGCAACTCAACATTCTTGCGATGTAATAGAATGAGAACAAACAAAATCAATACTTAACCAAGACCCAAGAAAAATGTCTCAGATAAATCACACGCTTCCTCAATTGATACTTAATCCTTCACATGAAGTGTAAAAACTAGGTCAACCAAACCTAATGAAAACAAAAATAAACTTTGAAGTACACACTTATGCAATGAGAAGATAACATGTGAACCACATAACATGCTTCATCATGCACAAGAACATATCTCAAATACCTTTAGATTCATCCGCTGCAAGTGCAACAATATTCATACACAAAACACTTCCCATTAGTCCATCCAGACTGCACAAACATACACAACTCTGAAACTTGATTTTCGGAGCACCAAACCATGAACACCTTTTCCACAACATAGATAACATCATTAAAAGCCTTCTATCAGATCTGCAAGACTTGAAAAAAAATAGTGGAGGACTGGGGAGGAGAAACATTTCTCTTAGTCAAAGACAAACAACTCTACCAAACCCATTCACACATCGATGAACACAACTTTCACTCTTCATTTATTCAGAAACTATAATCCAAGAGATATCATCAACAGATTCCCATAAACAACACTTTAGGTCCACACAAGCATAGGATCAACACAAAAGAAATGTGGAGCACAATTCAGAGCTCATTCTGAACATACACACAACTCTTACTTCACTCTTTCTCAAAAGCACTTGGAAAAACATCATATCAACACACCTACAACACCATAAAGAGAGATCCATGTATGCACAACATCTCAACAAAATATTAGCTATACATGCACAACATACAACATCCTATACTATGTTGACATCAATGACAACATTAATGGCAACAACACCAAACTTACTCATACTCGCAACAGTCTTACAATTGTATCGCAAATAGGACACCAAGTTGTAAAGATCATACAAGTTTTACAACCCTAGTGTGCATACCCTAGAATGAAATGCAATTTTTAGATTCTAAGTAGTGCAAATTACTAATTAAAGAATGCAATAAGTTGGAAATGAAATGTTTTGATGCAATTTTGAACTTTTACTAAAATGAATCAATGTAAGCTAAATGCAATGAAATTGATGAAACACCAAATTGGGAAATTGAAACAGATAGATAATGGCAACAAATAGAAGCTAAAAATTGAGATTTTAATGCCTTGAAAATACAAATTTGTAGCTAATAGGGACTCATTCCCCAATAAGGGTGAATGGGTCTTGGTTAGGTCTTTCTAGGATCTTTTTGTGGATTTCAAAGTCAATTTTAATATCTTTCTAGATGTTACAAGCTTCAAGTCAGACCTGATCAAGGACCTATTTACCAATAAGGTAAAATGGGTCTTGGTTAAGTATTTTTAAACTATTTTTTAATGGTTTGCAAGATTTTAGATATATCTTTCAGTTCCAAGTTGTAGACAGTGAAATGCAACTTCAAATTTTCTAGAAATTCAATGCAAAAATGTAATAGAAAGATGAAATGCAAGACCTAGATTGAAATGCAATTTTGTTTTAATTTTCAAATGCAATAGAATGAAATCTAAATGAGATACAAAATTACTAATTTTTTTTTGTAATTTTCAGATTTAAGAAGTGCAAAACAATGCAAGTCTAAACCCTACATGATATGCAAGATTTAAATGCAAAACATGAAATACTCATTCAATGCAAATCTAAATGAAATGAATGAAATATTTTAATTTAAAGTGCAGTGGAAGACTCGAAAACTCAAAAAAGTGCAATGTTGAATGAGTCGGGTTCACCAAAAACGGTTTACTAGAAAATATGGTCTACCAAAATGTGTGGTGCAAGATGATAGACCACTAATTTTTTCAGGCCTCAAATCACTTCAATTATGTAAAATAAGAAGCTAATAACAACTAGAAATGTAATCTAATTGTTATAGCAACTATGGAGGATATATTTAGAGTATAGAAAGTTGTGTATCTAGCCAGAAAGTTGTTGCTTTTGAGCTATGGAGTCATTTGCCTTCAGGGGCCAATGGGTCATTTTAGGGTTTTAGAAAATTGATTTTAGGATCTTGTACCTTGATTTCTACACTCTCGAAATCCTAGTTATAAAGTTCTAGAATCTTGTAGTTAATTTTGTAGAGATTTTTCCATGATCTTGCACTTTGAATGACAACTTTAGCAACTTTGCAAATTTGACAAATTTTCTCCAAATCTTTCTCAACTTGATCTTCAACCTGTAAATCTGCAATAAAACACTCAAGGGCAAGAATTTTTTTTGATTTATTAGTGAATGGGGGTTTTCCTTAGTTAAAACCCTTGTAGGTAGTTAAAAAAAATGATAAAAATGAATGAAATAAAGCATGAAAGTGCAATAATTTAATGATGTCACCTTGGATTATGTCTTGTGAAATTTTTTTGCAAACAATCATGGAGTGGCCATGAATAATGTAGATATTGGATGTAGGATGATGCTTGTAAATCGATCCTCAATGCAACATTAACTTCTTATCTCAACACACATAAATTCATTAAACCCTTGAGATGATGATAAGACCTTGAATTGCTACAATAAATACTTGAAATCTTCCTTGAAATGCCTTATGAATGCTCTTGAAGTGCTCTAATTTTCTCGCTTTTGATCTCATGAAGTCACACAAAAGTGCTATCTTGTTGGGATGAAACTATGTGAATTAACACCTTATACTAAATTAGGAGATTAACCCCAAAATTCAAAGAACTAAGGAAAAAACTAGATTTGGAGAGAAACATAATTAAATTCCTACTAGAATGAAATTCAAAAATTAGGGTCTCATTAATGGAGGACCCATTCGTTGCTAAATGAATGGGTCTACTAAGTTTCCAAGATTAGCTTTAGGGAGCTGAAGAAAAAAAACCCATTCAGATCAACTAAGAAAGGGGGTCATGTTGAAGGAGGACCCATTCACCATCAAGGGTGAATGGGTCCTGGCTCAACTTACCAAGACCAAATTTTTCCCAATGAAATAATTTGAATATATATATATATATATATATATATATATATATCATAAGCCACCAATGTAAGTATACATTTGATATATATGTATATAGATAAATGAGTACAGGCAAGATAGTATTTGCATATAATAAACACAATATATCAAATGTATGCATATATATATATATATGTGTATGAAAGTATATACCTCGATGTACACGTATATGTAGGTATATCTATATCGATGCATCCATATGAGTTTGTCCATGTGCCAATGTACATGTGTATTGATATGCATATACATATGGATACATGTATATACCATACATATATATATGTTTACATTCTATTCACATAATAGTCATTCACAATTACCATCATATTGATAAGTGTTTGCATGTGGTACTCCTATACATGTGCATATACATGTCGTTAGATTCCATTGACATGTATGTGCATAAATATATGCATACTCAATGTACGTCTCACTTATCCATATAATTGTAATAGTACAAGAAAGATATCAAAAGCTCAAACAGATAAACATCACCCAATAATGCATGCATTAGTAAACAAAACTCTTCTAATGAAGACATATCAACTATGGATGACTTACCAACTTCCCAAAAAATGACTCAACTCAATCATTCTAACATGGTCTGTGTATGCTCAGATAGTTTACTTTTATCGATTACCCAACCCAGATCTTCTTCTGAGTGATACTTCCCCTCCTCCTGGAGGAATGGACCATATACCTACATCCACTAACACATGCACACAATAGTCAATTGTTCACAACATATACAATATAAGTTAAACATATCCAAAGTTAGAATAATAATCTAATAATCACCCATTCACATATATGCAATATTTTTCCATGAAATAACATCAACTGAGATAACATCAAATAAGATAACATTCACATTGATAACAAGGTACAAGCACAATTTATTCATCTCTAGAATTCACATTACATTCACATTTACCCTATGTAATAATAGTAAATAGTAATTACACAATTATGGTGTAAGAGTAAAGTTGGGTTGTACCACTATTAGGTTATTTCTCCCATGACCCTTTAAACTCAACTTCATAAGTCAACTCTCTAGAAGGTGAGGAAGATAAAGGTCTTCCAACATATATATAATTTAATCGTGTTGCAATGTCATACTAAATGACATTCCACATAATTACATTGATCACTTCCCCAATGATGCAGAGTGAGTAGGGAAGAACAACTAAACTTAGACGGAAAAGACTCTTACTTGGTGCTTCTCTCAAATACTCTTATAAGGGTTCTTCCAAAACACTATTCCTTCAAGGAAAAGACCCAACACACCTAGGGTTCTTGTACCCAGACACCCAATAGGGATTTTAACCACTTAGGACATGTCAAATATGACTAAACCAAACCATAGAACTCTAATTTGCAGTTAGGAAACTCCATTTTTCCATCACTCTAACCACTAGGCCTCTTTACCCCTATAAGGCTTGTAGCCCTGCCTGGTAGGATAGTCAAAATAAAATCCACATATAAGCTTCTATCAGGCCCAAACCACTGAACTTAGACAAGTAATATATGCCCCTACAAAGTCTCAAAACTTTCTTTCTTGACAGTGGACAATAAAAGAGAAATGAACCAAAACAACGCTACTCCAAGAGACCTAATTCATAGGCTACAACAAGACAATTGAATATCTAGGCTCTTCCCTTCAACCCAAAGCATTGAAACAGGTTCTTATAGGCTAATTACATCCAAAACCATAATTTCTAAGTTCCTTCATAGTAAAAATCACCTTAACCTAGCAAAACTCAACTTTTTGCTTCACAACTAAGCATGTCACATGAGGATGCTTGGCCTAGAACATTGCATAAATTCCCCCAAACATGCTTCCATTATCTGGAACTATAAGAATGTGAAAATATAGACAAACACCTTCCATCCCACCAAGAATGAACATTGTTACATCATGAAGATGGAAGATATTGCCATTTTTCAATCAAAACCCTAGTTTTGAGGGTTTTCAGACCTGCCACTACTAAAATGGCAATAACTCTTATTAAACTCAATGAAAATATTCCAAATCAATGAAAAATGAAAACCAGGTCTTCCCTCTATCCAACCATATCAATTTTGTAACCGTACAGATCATACAAAGGTCATACCATGCAAAAGAACAAAAAAATTACACACAAATTATTGAAACTTCAAAATGATTCATCAAAAGCCATGCCTCGAACATGAGAGGCTTATTTCAACCTCCAAAAACCATTCCCAACATCCTCCAACTAAAATTTGAATTATTTGGATGTTGGAACTAATAAAACTTCATTTTAGACAACAAATTGCCTCATTAAGGTAAGTTACACAACTACCACAAACTTGATTACAAGGAGTCTTCAAGAGGTATCAAAGAAATCAAAAACACTTCAAAACATCAAGGAAACTCCCCTCAAGCACCTGGTTTCATCATGGCATTTTTATTCTTTAATTTTCCAAGGTGCACCAAGCTTACAAAGTGAGGATGGAGACCTTGTTATTACATTGAAACTTATCACCAACACCAAAAGCTCAACAACAAGCCTAGAAAACCTATTAAAAGTCATTTAATATTTTCATTAGGACCTTATTACATCAAATACAACTTGACATCAAAAAAAGAAACAAACAAGGCCTCAAAGAGGCATGGAGACCCAAGGTGCCCCTGCACCACCCAACTATGATGAAAGACATTTTTGGGTGTTGACATCCCCCAAATATGTTGAAAATTTAGTATTTCCTTTTTTTTTCAAATTATTTTCTACTCATAATGAATATAAACCTACTAATAAACATAAACAAAACATGATTTTATGCTTTTATTGTAGACACTAAAATTTGGTCTGAGCCAGCAACTTCAATTTCTTCATAATTCATGGTCATGATTAAATAATGTTAATTATTTAACTATTCTCCAAAGTTCTTCATTTCTATTATTAATTAAATAAATATAATTATTTAATTAATTCACCTTAACCTTAATTCATCTATTAATTAAATAATCTTAATTATTTAATTAACTCTCATTTTCTTTATTCTATCTCTTATTTAATTTATCCTAATCATATTTTTTACTATAATTAAATAAATACTTAATTATTTAATTATTCATTTAACCACTTCATCACTAAATTAAATAAATCTTATTTATTTAATTAATCCCTAAATGACGAATTTTGAATTAAACAAATCATTTAATTCATAAAAATCTATTTTTAACACATTCTTCTATATTTAGATAAATGCTTAAGTTATCTAAGTATTCACTCTCGCTCGACTCGAGATCTATTTAAATCGGCCAGTTAACTCTGGATTGAATGTCTGAGTTGCTTGCGTGAATAAACTCTTTGCCATATCATTCAGTCATCTAGTTCTAATTTGTTTGCATGTACACGCGTATTAATTAAATATCTCTATTTAATTAATTAAATCTTATTCGTGCATTCAAACAAAATGTTTCTTTTATTCTATCTTTATCTTTGTCATGCAAATAATATTCTTCTCTTTTTGAATACCAAACTCGAAGATTAAATCATTTATTTAATCTTTATCTCTATTTTAAGGTTTTATCACTCATCAGTACTAACAGTTATCATAATGCATGTCTTATATTTTGATCTCAACTATTCGTTGATCTTTCGATCCTAACTTGTCATTTGAATGATCAATTTTCTATAAATTGATCTGTCTTTCATCATTTCAATCTCTCTCAAAATCGTATGAATTTTGGAGAAATTATCTTAAATCTTTGATGTATTGTCATTATCACAAAATTTAGGCTATGCTTGCACACAAATACTAAAAATCTGAGGGAAATTACACTACACAGACGAAATGGAGTAGAATAATGGAGGTTATTCAATGGAATTGATTGCGTGCCTGGTAAAATAGTTTCTTTTATGAATGTTGTTATTAGATTTCCTTTGTGCTTGATTATTTAGCTTTGAGGATTTTAGTATAGTTTGAATTGATTTGCATTGCTTAACTCTTTCATGTGTTTTTATCTGAGCTACATTTGGGGAACCTAATGTGAGGACACCATCTTCGTGAATCTGTACACTTCTATTCAATTTTGTAGGTTTCATATGGAACGACACATTTGACAAACGAAATGATGTAACTAATATTCTAAAATGCATCTGATAGAAGAAACGACCCAACCAATATACCGAAACACATCCGACAATAGAAACGACGCATCTGACAAAACCCAAAGCATATGTGACTATTAGAGTTGCAACTAATAATGACACATCTGATGAAGAAAATGACGCATTTGACTGGTGAACTTTTTAGTTTAGATTTTCAATTTACAACTTTCTTTTGTGTTTTCATTTTAGCTAATGTTTGGTTTGTAGCGTGTGTCTATGAGTTAATGTAGTGTTTGCAGGACGTATCATTGAATATAAATTTTTTGAAACTCTTTCTTGCAGGATGACTATCAAAGAAACAAATTTGCAAAATTAATAATGAATATTTTGCAGGATGAGAGTCGAAGATGTTTTTTTTTTTAAATATATTGCTTGGTAGTTTAGAAAATTATCGTTTGGATTAAAATTTACAACTGTCTATTATGTTTTGTGCGAAAGCACAATTGTGTTATTACCCTTTACGATTCAATTTATCGAAGTATCCTCTCCCTTTGCACATTCGTGTGATCTTAGGTGCAAGAGAACCAGTTACTAACTCTAGAAATTGGGCTTGTCCTGGTGGGAAAATGTACTCACCCCAAGATGACTCAAACTGGTAGCACCCTAAACTCAAGGGACTTCTAGCTAATATATAAAAGTGGGTTCTTGGGGAAAGCCCAAGAATCATGAGTATTGTTCGGACGAGATGTACAATAATGAATTATTTCCGCATGAATGATACCCCATGAATGAAATGCTTGAATTAAACACCTTTGTTTGTAGTATCAAAAATCCCTCTATTTACTGGTGCAGCAGATCAAACTTGTGAAGTCGTCTCACATTTTTACGGTTCATGTGTAGAGATGAAAGTATGCCATGGGAGTTTCATGGGTACTATAGCTTGGTTGCCCCAAAAGAAGTGTTGATCCATGGAGGGGAGCCATCGGGGTCAAGCTACTAGTCATCGGCCTTGAATAAGCATAGCTGGGGTAAAACCCAAGTGAGAACTCAATAAATATTATCCATCATAGCCTAGGATGTGTTTGTCTATTATCAGATTAAATGTTCTTTGGGTCGAAATCAAACTGAAAATACATTGTCTTCTGATTGTATTTGTTTTCCAAAACTTGATCATGAAACAAAGTCAGTTTACATTGTCGGTCACTAGAAAACTGCAACCAATCACCAAAATTATGCAACTGAGTATCTGAGTTGCAACTATTTAACCTTGAGTTGCATCTGTCAGATTATTTCACATTTGCTATAGAAAACCACATATGAATTAAAATACTGCACTTGTGATATTTTGTGATGCATCTAAAAAGGTGAGCTGCAATTGCAGTTTGGAACGATGCATTTTCCACTATCGCATAACTTTTACCAGTGCACAAAAACTTGAAAAACTGCATTTGATACAGTCTGAGTTGCAATTTTCATAACTATTTGCATCTGTTAGAAAGTACACCACAGTTGTCTGATACTAGAATTAAACCTTACCAGCAACCCACAACTAATTAGCAGAAAACTACAATTGATAAACAAAACAACACCTGTCAAATTTTGCGACGCATTTTCCTGAGGATTAGAAAACCATAATTTAGTGTCATAGAACCAGAACAAATATTCAAACTAGTATCTAGCTTATCCTTTTTTTGATTCTTGGACAAAAACTTGAATGTTTTCTCAAAACTTGCACGATTAGATCTTTAGGAATCATTTTTTCATAGCAATAGATACCCTAGCTATGCATCTTACTTTCAGTTTAGAGGTCTTTACTTCCCTTAGAGAGATCATCTTTTACAGATTCTAGGATAGGCATCCTTTCATGCTTTGGTTAAACCCTTAATTTAAAAAAAATTGTCATTAAACCTAGTTATCATATCCTTTGTCCAACACATGAATCCTTCTAGCTCATTAGTCTATCCTGGGAGTTCACCTTGTCTTTTAGTCCTAGTTCTATCAAGGTTCCTTGTTGAAAAAAAATTGAAAATTGGGTTAAGCTATAGCTGATAGATAACCTCTTTTAGAATCCTCCAGTTTGGTCAGCTAGACTTTGCATATCTAGATTACCATCATCCTAGAATAGCATCATTCTTAGACATACCCTATTTGTAGAGAAAATACTAGAAAAATAGCTTCATACAGCATCCTACATATTGAGAAAATTCAAAAAACATAGTTTAATTCATATCATCCATAGACTTAGATTTCACATCACTTGCACTTTGAGCTTACATTACATGGTTGAAACTAGATCAAAAAGGAAAGAAAGAGAAAAAATGGTTGATCCCAACGAATTCATCAATCCATTCTCATATAGACCTGACAAACATCTATTAGAAAAAATTGTTACTAGAGACGCAAAATGACGTGTGATAGTGGAAGAACTAAATATTGCTGCACAAGACCCTGAGTTTGCTTCCTTTGTAGACGACTATCTAGCAAATGATCCTCAACGAAACTTAGCCAAATTTCTAGTAGAAGGTGCTAAATTACCTCCTAGTTTTGATATTCATACTCTATAAATAGTACCTACTCATGGGACAAACATAACTACCACTAGTGAAACTATACCTAGGTAACCACAACCATACCATCTGGAGGACCTACACCAAGTACCACAATGCATACATCTCCATTTGGTACTCCTACTTCGACACATGGGCTAAACTTTACTGTGGGTGCGTCCTCATCCAATCCCTTTGGTCCTCGTGTTGGGAACAAAAAGTATAGAACATCTGTGCCTACACCAAGTGTCAACATCACTAGCACTATTCCACAGACAATAGCCAAATCCACTGTTAGTGTCGCTAGTACAATACCACACTTTGGAGTTTCATAGATAGAAGGCATACCCTTTTTCCAATATGGAAACTAACCTATCATTTCACATATTCGAACTCACAATCCATTTACACAAACTCCAAATCAAACTCCATTTACTCAAAATCCATTCATTCAGAATCAAAACCCATTTACCAACATTCTAAATCCAAATTCACTTCACATACCAACATTCAATCAAAACCCATCACGAGACCTTGAATTTTAGAATACATACATAGATCCACATAATCCACCCAACACATCATTAACCCAAGTTGACGTCTTGCAAACAAAAATGCATTCACTTCAAAAACAAATGGATAACATGGTGTCAACTAAGAAAACCTTTTCAGCAAAAGACATATGCATGTTTCCCTTCGATAAAGCATTGTACATGACACTTTTCCCTCATGGGTATGTCATACCAAACCTACCCAAGTACAATGGAAAGCAAAACCTGATCAAACACATAAGGAAATTTTCTACGATGTGCATCGATGTTTCCTATGACCCCACTTAACTTATGAGACTATTCCCAAGAAGTCTTGTAGGAATTTCACTCAAGTAGTTTTCACGTCTAGACTATGGCATAAAATCATGGGGTGAACTAGCTGAGAAATTCATTGAGCAATTCTCCTTCAACATAGATCATGAGATAAACATGGCAACTTTGTGTCAGACAACACAAGATGAAGGAGAAACTTACATCGCTTTCTTCCAGAGATGGAGAACAATATCCAGTCGGTGTCCTATTGATATACTTGAAAAACAAAAGGTCACAATGTTCCAAGAAAACCTCAACCCAAAATTGAGAAGTGACTTAATGGTACATTGTTGTACATCCTTTACCCAACTAGTAGAAAAGGGGATTATACTGGAAAAGGCTCTCATTGACAAAGGAGAACTTAAGACACATACACCCAACATAAATCCAATTGTGCAAAACACCCCCAATGACAGAAACAAGTTTTGGTCTTGAAATAAAAAGGTTACCAATGATGGGGTGCTTGGTGCTAAAAATTTACAAGCAGGACCGATCATCACACTTAGAGGAAGTAGCCCCTCTATCAAGACACTCAACTCCATTAACAAAAACCCCAACACTACCCAAAACACCCAATGGCAACAAAAATAATGACAATTTCCAAAATGTGAGCTTACTCCCATTAGAGAACACATTGAGTCTGTATTCAAACAATTGTTGGAACCCAATCTGATACAACTTCAGGAGCCAAGACAATACGATCTAGGGAAATTCAAACCATCTTGGTGGGATGATAATTCCTTTTGTGATTTCCATCGGACCAAGGAACATAGCCTACAAAATTGTCATCAACTGAAAAAACATCATACAAGACTTTGTCGACAATAAGGTTATTGAAGTTAGTGGACAAAAAACTACATCTTCAAACACTGATCACAAGGTCTTTTCAGATCCATTACATGATCATGGGAAATGAAAAGTCTGCAGTTCGGGTAACAAGACCAATACTTCTACCAACTATGCTAGTGCTAAGCATGATTATAGTGGCCCCATCATAAATCACCTTTGTGCTGCTGATGAGCAGGTCAATACCATTACCATAAATAAGACTCTCAAGTGTGTTGTTAACACTTGTGTAACAAAGATAACCATCCATGGTCCACCATCACAATAGGTACCATAGACCTCCAAGTCACAGTATAACCTACTTGATCAATTGGGAAAAACCCCAACCCAAATCTCCATCTTGGAACTATTGCGTATCTCACCTGAACATCGCTCCATTCCAAACAAGGATTTACAAAGTGTGACTGTCCCTAATGATCTTGATGTCAATCATTTTGAGGAAATGGTAGGTTACCTGAATAATAATCATCATGCCACATTCTTCGAACTAGACTATGCAACTAAAAAGACAAATCATAATGAACCGTTACATCTTGAAGTCCTTGTTGACAAAACCAAAGTTAGACGAGTTTTGGTAGATGGAGGAGCAGGGTTAAATTTGTGCACTTTAAAATTCATTAAGGAATTAGGTTTCTCATAAGCATATGTAGATACAACCAAAATTATTGTCATTAAGGCTTATGATGATGCGAAATGAAAATAAAAGGGGGTGGTAACACTTCTTATCAGAATTGGTCTTGCAGTTATGGAGACAAAATTCCAAGTCTTGGATCTCACCCTTCCATACAATATTCTACTACGCAGACCATGGATTCATGCCATGAAGGAAGTTCCTTCCACATACCATCAATTTCTAAAATTCCCTTACAATGGCACTGAAATAACAATAGATGGTGACCCAGAGCCATTCCAATATTGCACCAATCTACGAGAGACACCTCAGTGCCAAGTTACTGCAAACCAAGAAGCCTCATCATCCAATTCATCTCATTACATCAATCCATCCACTCTCACTAGAACATCCACTTTTCATTCATTACCTTACACTCCTAGGGTTGAGATCCAAGACAAGGGTTGTGGAGAATATCACCTGAAGACATCTTATTGTGTTAGCCATCTGATTCCTCCTAAGCCATACAGTTTACCTACAACAGATAGGAGACAATCAATGGTCACCATACACATTCCTTCCTCAATAAACTTCACAAAATGGGGAGAATTAAGCAAAGAAGCCATACATGTAGAAGATGTGACCGCTTGGTTGTATAGAGAAGACCCTGAAGAACTTCCCTCACTTGCTCACATTCTTATAGATCAATATGGAAAAGGTTTCACAATCATGCAAAGAAAGGGATAGAATGGACATAGTGGTTTAGGCTTACATCAAGATGGGAGAACTGAACCAATTTTTGTTACTAAGTGGTTGAAAGGCTTAGGGATTGGGTTTCAACTGATTCAAATTGGTGTTCCTAGTACATCACCCTTACTCAAGGAAGTAAGTGCTTCAGAGGATATTGAGGCATCCAATGAACCATTTGACCAAACCTACTGTGACTCCCCTAACTCAAATGAATATGAGTGGGATTTTGTATCATCCACATCCACCATGGACCTAGATAAGCTATTTGGAGACCTTGACTTGATGTTGAAAAATTCACCAAATCCATTGAATTCTTGTCCACCAAAGAATATGACAAAAGAGGAATGGTTTAAACATTACTATTGGGAATCTCTTGATCCTACCTCTTGGGAACTTGTTAAATCTATTTCAGATAACCAAACCTTGGCATTATGCCTGCCTCATAATCCACCTAAATCCAAGAAAACAAGTAAAGAGGACTTGGTAAAAAACTTTTGTGACTATATGAACAACTCAGTTCTTACCTTGACCCCTTGAACTTTGATAACTTTGATGATGACATGCCTTTAGTCTATCCCCAACTCATTGATTAAAACCAACAAGACACACCTATCTTAGACATTTTTTAGAACAATGAAGCAATTGTTGAGTTCCCGGGTTTACGAGAAGGCATACCTAGTGGTGATCACAAGGCTAGATTTACCATTGAATTAGACAACAAAGCATATTTTGGGGAATCTGTTCAACCCTCCAGTCATAAAAATAAGAAAAAGAATGAAAAAGACAAAAGATGAGTCTCTAGGTGAAAACCACAAGGCACCTCTAGACAATGAGAAAGCAAAAATAAAGGATGCATCTGAAGGCGAAAACCTCTTTGAGGCACCTAAGGATGGAGGTTTGAACATTCTCCCTGTTGCATAGGAAAATTCACCCATCCTAGTTGAAGAATCAATGAAAGTTAACATAGGTACATAAGAGAAACCCCTCTGTGTATCATACATAACCTTGGTGCCTCTAATGGGTAGTCTCATAATCTTGTATACATCCTCTAAAGTCACATCACCTCACCAGTAGGCAGGTGAAACGATGATGTCTCTGAGTGCCACCGCTCACACAACACCATCAGTAGTCCCCAGTTTTCCAGGATAGTGGGCATGAAAGTTAGGTGATGCAATCCCAAGTGCCACAAAAATCGTTTCTCCCCTCTCCGCAAACTGTCATGGAAGCGGAAAGTCAATGTTCTTGACTCTTGTATAGATGGGATCTAATACAACCTGCAATGGTATTGTGCATGCCTCATGTTAGAAACAATGATCTATCCTAGCCAAAAATTCAAATTTCCAAAACAAACAAATGCGTCACTTTATTTGTAAATGTGATTCAAAAAGCCAATTACATCATTTAACTTTGCAAATGTGTCATATATAGTCAATTGCATCATTACAAAATGAAAATACGTGCAACCATGCAAATGCGTTACTTTACAGTCATGCATTACAAACAACTATACTAAATGCATATGTGTTCAAACAAACATAATTGCATGACAAACTTCCATATGTGTTTATGCAAAACTCAAATGTGTATCCAATTAACAAATGCATCCAAATAAAATACAATTGCGTATACATTCCAAAACCCTACGCAACACACAAACATAAATTTTCAATTGTGTCAAACCACATGCAACTGCATTGATTATGCATTCAAATTTTACTTTTTAGAAAAATGATGCATAACAAAAACATGCAATAAATGCCTAGAAATGCATGAAAAATAAATTTTAAAGGTTGGTTTCGAACAACGTATTGGGGGGTTCGCAACAACAGGCCATCTAAACCTCTAGATCTGATAGGTGCAATGGTGAGTGTGTGGAACTAGAGACATTCTAGCTGAGAGTCCAGAGAAAAATCTCAATTTTCAAACCTAGGCGAGTGAAAATGAATTGGTTTTTCACCCCTTTTTCTATTTATACCTAGGGTTTTGGGTGGCAATTCTTCTGATCTTGTCTATTGGCTGCATAAACTTCCAACTTCAATTGACCCGTACATGTCCCTAACACCTCCAAATTCATTTCTCTTAACTCCACTACATTTCTGGCTATCAAATTGACTAATCTCACCCATTTTACACCTGGCATGACCGCATATTTATGATTGATTTTCTTTGACACAATGCCAAAATGACATTGTATCAAAGAGGGGAAAAAATGTAGACACTAAAATTTGGTCTAAGCCTATGACTTCAATTTCTTCATAATTCATGGTCACAATTAAATAATGTTAATTATTTAATTATTCTCTAAAGTTCTTCATTTCTATTATTAATTAAATAAATCTAATTATTTAATTAATTCACCTTAACCTTAATTCATCTATTAAATAAATAATCTTAATTATTTAATTAATTCTCATTTTCCTTATTCTATCTGATTAATTAAATAAACACTTTTTATTTAATTATGATACTAATTAACCTTATCCTCTTCCTTAAATTAAATAAATTCTTATTTAATTTATCCTAATCATATTTTTTGCTATAATTAAATAAATACTTAATTATTTAATTATTCATTTAACCACTTCATCACTAAATTAAATAAATCTTATTTATTTAATTAATCCCTATATGACGAATCTTGAATTAAATAAATCATTTAATTCATAAAAATCTATTTTGAACGCATTCTTCTATATTTAGATAAATGTTTAAGTTATCTAAGTATTCACTCTCGCTCGACTCGAGATCTATTTAAATCGGTCAGTTAACTCTGGATTGAACATCTGAGTTGCTTGAGTGAATAAACTCTGTCATATCATTCAGTCATCTAGTTATAACTAGTTTGCATGTACATGCACATTAATTAAATATCTTTATTTAATTAATTAAATCTTGTGCTTGCATTCAAACAGAATGTTGCTTTTATTCTATCTTTATCTTTTTCATGCAAATAATATTCTTCTATTTTCAAATACCAAACTCAAAGATTAAATCATTTATTTAATCTTTATCTCTATTTTTAGGTTTTATCACTCATGTCAGTACTAACAATTATCAAAATGCATGTTTAATCTTTTGATCTCAACCATCCGTCGATCTTTCGATCTTGACCTATCATTCGAATGATCAATTTTCTATAAATTGATCAATCTTTCATCATTTCAATCTCTCTCGAAATCGTATGAATTTTGGAGCAATTATCTTAAATCTTAGATGTTTCATCATTATCACAACATTTAGGCTATGCTTGCACAAAAATACTAAAAATTTGAGGGCAAGTACACTACACAGATGAAATGAAGAAGAATAATGGAGGTTATTCAATGGTATTGATTGCGTTCTTGGTAAAATAGTTTCTTTTATGCATGTTGTTATTAGCTTTCCTTTGTGCTTGATTATTTAGCTTTGAGGATTTTAGTATAGTTTTAATTGATTTGAATTGCTTAACTCTCTCGTGTTTTTTTCTCTGAGCAACATTTATAAGGTTCAAAATTGTAAATATACATGGTACTTTTATTAATTCAATTGGAGAAAATTGTATTACATCATTATGAAGCTATTTTCTTCATACACATAAGAAAATGGAATGAATAAAAGTGAAACGATATTCTTCATATATAGTATAAAGAATTATCATGAAAATTTTTTATAATACATATATGAGATATGATATCCTTTAGCAAAAAATAATAGAGATGAATTTATTTGTATTCACATAATACATTGGCATATTTGTAAGATAAATGAAAAAATTCTACAGATTCTTACTCTTCGTAGAGAAAATGAAAAACATGTCTCCGAAATCTAGAGCATAATATTTTTTTGTGCACAATATTTATAGTAAAAAATGACATACAATATTTACACATATAAACTTAAATTTTTCCATACATAATATAAAAACTATGAAAAAGGATTGAGAAAAGAAATCAAATAGATATGGTCTTCTATTACAAGTCGTAGTTATAGTTGTTTTTATCATTTTATATAAAATAACATACATAATAATTGACCCTCTATCTATTTAGTGTGAAATGACATATATACCTACCAAAAGTAGTGAACCAAGTTCATTGAAAGCATAAGAGAAAGGATTTGGAGATGATATCATTAAGCTTAGTTTTTTCTTACTGCTTAACAATGCTTTCCCACTCATCTTATCCTATCTTGGTCAAAGTTTACTACTACTTATATTAGATTGACTAAACCAACATATTTTATTAAATTGGAATACTAAGGGAAATGAATTTTTAGTATCTTCCTCAACATTTTTTTGTTTAGATAGGTGTCCCACTCCTCGTGAGCTCCCTCATTTTACCTCTATGGTTATTTTGTAAATGGGTATGGAACCTTCCCAACTTTAATCTAATCAAAACAATTCATGTTTTTGAGGTAAAATTTCATATGTATTGCTCAAATGCCTCTACCTCTCTAATGCGCTCTTGAACATTTCAACCTATTTTTCCTTTTTTCTTGCTCCCTTTTGGTGTTATACTACTCTATTTTTGTTCCTTCTCTTTTGTTTCTATAAATTTTATTGTTCTTTTTCTCATCATTGAAGCTATCTATCTATATTTTATAGCTGATTCATTTTGGTTGAAACTCTAGACAAGGGAGAAAGAATAAAAAATACTCAAACAAGCACATTTAAACCTTCACCTCATGCCCAATTATCACCTCTATTTGAACTTGAGAGAAAAGTGCACCCAAAGATGAAAGATAGAATTTAGTAAACCTATCAATGCATCAAAATGCCTCTCTTTGAATACTAAGAGTGTGGTTTTACTCAATATATGGGATGTGAAATTGATGGTGTGTAAATTCTCACTCTAGAAGCATAACATTCCATTCATTTAGTATTTAAAAATACCTTACATGAGGGGCTATTTATAACTCTTTTAGTTAGTTGATCAATGGATAGGATTGAATTTGGACATCAAGAGTTTGCATTGTTTGAGACTTTTGAATTCATGAGAAGCATCCAAGTGGCACCTTGTAAATTATCCATGAAAGGAGCTTCTTGATTCAAGTATATTTATTGGATGAGATTTCCTTGGAAAAGTATGGATAGTGAGTATAAAAAGGGACTTTTTGAGAAGACCAAAAATAAATCTTTACATTTATGTGAGGGGACATGATATTCTTCAAAATAGTTTTGGAGAAGGGGAGAGAATGGATCAAATTTAGATTCAAAGACATGTACTTTCTAGGGTCTTAAAAAATTATTTTCCTTTATTAATCATGATTTGAATTTTGAAAAGTATTATCTAGATGAAATAATTGGTTTTAGTGTACTAGTGAATAAGGGGACAAATTGAAAATAAATTAGTAAAAAATATTTATTTAGTTTTTGGGGATGGACATAATGGGCTTAATATTAGGCTTTAGAAGAATGATTTATTTGGTACATATAGTCCCAATTTTTTCAATTAATGCAAGAAGAAGAGTTCAATTAGCTAATTAAATAATTAGAGTAGGTATTTTGGGTTTTATTAAAGGAAGTTGGGAATCTTGTGGTTTTATAAATAAAATGTAGCAAGGTGGATTTTTTATTGATAATGGAAAGACTCCTAAGGTTTTGACGGTTGGAAGAAAGGGTCTTTAGGAATTTATGGTCAATTTTAGTGGTTTGGGGATGGGTTTGTAGGAGGATCTGGGTGACTCTATTGGGATTCACCCTTCAATGGGCTCATCTAAGGAAGAATATAGGGGTGACAACAAGTTGAAACCTAAGAGGCGAGGTGTGAATATAGCTCATGGTCAAGAGGACTTCCAAATCAAGGATTGTTCATTGGTTGAAGATTGAGATATAAGAGTCTAGAGGTGGGGAAATATCCAAAGGAATCTATCATCTTGAGGGTTGGTTACCACTCATGGGAATCATTACTTGGAGTTAAAACTAAAGGAAAAAGTTATTCTCCAATAGTTGTGGTTGAATTTGGTTTGAGTTTGGGTGAGGTGACCGTCAATGTCCTAGATTGTATTTTGGATAAAGGTATATATTAAAGATGTAATAATTCTAGGTCTAATATCAAACATAGATAGGGTTAGATCTTGCACTTTGATGAAGTGAGAAATGAAGGGTTAGATGGAAATTGCAGCCATTCCCAAAGGGGTCTTCATATTCTAATTTTTTGAGGAAGACCTCTACAATATCCTTTCTAGTCATCCATGGTTTTTTGGTAAGTTAGCCTTGGCCCTAAAAATATGTCAAACTAGTTTCAACCTAGATAAAGAATATTGTAACTTTTCCCCAATTTTTTTTTTTACTTCTTGGTCTAATTATGGAATTTTGGGTTTAAGACATCTTGAAGGGGATTTCCAATGATTTTAGGTAATTATTATCTATTGATCCCATGACTATTTTTGGAAGTAGGTTGGTCTATGCTCATATTTTCATTTGTACTGATGAATCTACCAACATTCAACCCCTTATAAATATAACATATAAGCTAGGAATATATAAGCCAATCATTGAGTTTGAATATTTCCCATTCACTTTATTTTAGTGTAAGAGAATGGGGAATTGGACTATGGAAGGCCTTAATCTAAATAATAACATTCCTAGTAAGATATGGAAGAAAAAAAACTTGAGAATATGTGAGGTAAGCATTAAAAAATGGAAGATGATAAAATACCTCCTAAGCTAGCAGGCCAATATAAAAAGACAATTGAAGATAAAGTGTATATAAATGAGGAGTTTATTTTCTAGGAAAAAATATTCATAATTTAAGTAATAAATAAAGAAAGAAAAGTAAAGATTAGGAAGCAATTAAAAAATATGATCAACTACCTCCTAAGGTAGTAGACCAAGATAAAAAGGGAAATGAAGATGATGCTATATAAATGAATAGGAATTTATTTACTAGGACAAAGTGTTTATGATTTAAATACACCAAGAATAAGGAAATGAAAGCATGAGAATGATTTAGAGTCTAGGGAACAACTAATTATGGAGGATGGGATTGAGAAGGAAGATTAAGGTATAGAGATTAGAGAGAAGACCTTAGAAAATATTTTTTAGATCAAAGGAGATGGTTTGGGGAAGAGAGAAATAGCATTTGGTGAACTAAGGATGGATTTAGATGAGAAAGAATTACATGTTAATATTACAACTATACACATAATGGAAGAATCCACAGAGGAAATAATTGAAATGATAGATAAAGAATATCCTTGGAAGGAGTCTATTTTGACCACAAATAACCAAACCCAAGGGAAAGAATTAAACATGGGAAATGAAAATAAGATGGTGAACACTCATTTAGAAAGGAAGAGCAATGAATCACATTCAATAATGTAGACTAGGAATAGGAAAATTATTGATTGTGGTTTAGATCCTGAAATTCTTGGAAGGCATCCTTAAAGAGTGCTAAAGAAAAGAGATACAAAGAAATCTATCATTGAGGTTCTACAACATACCATCATATAAATGTGCTCTAATAGAACCCCTACTCCTTGAATATGATGATTATTCAATGGAATGTTAAAGGTCTTAATAGTATTTATAAGAAAGACCTCCTATAAAACCTAGTTCTTGAACATAAACTAGACTTGAAGAATATATTCTTTAAAGATAGTGGATATAATGGTAGTAATGTTGTGGGAGCCTTTTTGGCAATAGCAGTATTTTGGAATCTGAAAGCAGTTAATGAGTGTGTTTTGATTCAGTATCCTCAACATGTGGCTACACTTTTTTCATTACAAATGATAATGAATAATGGATCACCTCCAATATCCATGCTCCTAATAATATGGGTGCTAGAGGAAAATTTTTAAATTATTTCAAATATTTAAAAAATATCCATTTTTATAGAAAGTGGATTTTCATGGGGGAATTAACATCCCCTTAATAGAGAATGAGAAGATGGGTCTCTCTAGTATTTCTTTAGATAGTAAGGAAAATATAACATGTTTCATTAATGACATTTCATTTATGGATATGGG
>VDFB02070084.1:0-47062 GCA_007258455.2 Sequoia sempervirens | reverse complement strand
CAGTTACTTATATGTTACACATTAGTTTTTTTTAACTAATTTGGTTTGAATGAAATTTTTTGCAACTTCACAAGACAATTTAAGTCTGCAAAATATTTTAATTGGTTAAGCCAACAACATGCTAGATGTAACATAAAGTTTTTGTGGAATTTTATGAGAGTGGACATGGAAAATGAGAGCGCGATGGAGCAAGAGCATGTGTGAAGTGTGCACTTCACCAACATGAACTTGTAACATCATATGGAATATAATATTTTTAAAAAATTCTTAGACCTTTTAACCTGAAATTTCGCTAACATGAACTTGTAGGTAACACCATACATAATGCAAATCAAATTGTTGAATGGTGCAAAAGTCATTTTGGCACTCGCGACTCAATATACAATAAACACTATTTTTTGGAAGTTAAAGGTACATAATTGAATTTTTTATTTAAATTTGATTTAAGTGTACATGAATTAAATTTTCATTTATACACTTTTTAAATGGATGTTTAAAATTTACAGATATTAATTGATCAAATCCTTATAATTGTCAAACAATTAATGGTATTAGAAGTTTGCATCAAGTCGTGACTATAAGACATAGCAAGCCTCTTATTATTCAAGTCAAAGAAAATCATGTTTTTGTGTTGATTGCATTGAGAACAATGCAAATACTCTACAATGTGAAAATATTAGAGATGGGTATGTTTTACAATGGGAAATAAAACAATTAGTATCAATGCCTCTTTCTGAAGATAATGACATTGTAGATGTCTATGATCCTCTATATTCAACTAATTATGAATGTGTATTTGATTTAGTTGTTACATGCAAATTTTAAATTTTAAATTCAATTTTAACTTAAAATTGATTTATATTCTACCTAAGTTGAGCACGATTATAAATATTTGAATGATTTGTTAAAGCTCTAATGATCATGTGTATGTTTACTACATAGTGTATAGGAGATATTTTCATTGTGGTTGTAGATCCTAACAATATAGAAGGTGTAGATTATGTCTACTAAGATGTACGTAACCAAAATGCAAATTGTCACAAGAAATGATAGATGGTGATGGATAAGAGTACCCCATTGGATCAGTCATTGTTGAAGGCACATATTATCAACAAATAAAGATAGATAAAAGTGGTATTATATTTATTGATTATATGTTAGGAAAAAAGGTTCTACATTACAACCACTTAGTTATAGCAACAAGATTAAATTTAGAAACTTTACAAAAAGGGACATGACCAACAAAAGAGTGGAGGTTGTCTATTGAAGACCATGAAAATATTTTAGAGATAATAAAAGATGGAGAGGATCCAATTATATGTACCAAGAGCTTTAAGTTATTTTATGTATTTTATATGACCCATTTTACATGTTGTAATATTTTGACCTAAGTTTAAAAATATTTTATTATACAAAATTCAAATAATTTCATTCCATGTTGTGATCTAAATTTGGATATTTTGTTGGATTAGATGGCGATACATTTGGATTTTTAAATTTTTCAGACTTGTTCGTTTCTAGAATATTTCATATTTTTATAATTCTAGACAACATGAATTTATATTTTGGATTGGGTATTCATATTTCTAGATTGATTTTCTTTTTATCAGTTCAAAATAGCCTAAGTGGGTTGTACCCTTGTATTAAAATTTTGAGAATATGAACACTATAGAAAGTTGCAAAGGGAGGGAAATCAATAGACCTCCTAGATGTTGTTACCAAAAGAAACCTAGCTAATACCTAAGACTTGCTCCACAGAGAAATAAAATTGGATCATACATTAACTAGTCTACAACACAGGCCAAACTACCCAAAATTGGGCAAAAAATTTAACTTCTTGTATTACCGCCATCACCCTTACCCATAGGCCTCTCTTGTATGGTGTCCTATTCCTCCCTTTGGCCCAGAACCCCATGGCTAGTCCTCCTTCTCCAATCACCAATTCTACCACATCATTGATGGCCCTATCCCACTTTTCCCTCCATCTGCATCCACCAGCCTTTCCTCCCTGGATGTACTTTCATGTAACCCTCCAAACCACCTTCTGAGGCTAGACCCAGGATCCTTAGAAACAAGATGCTGTTATCCACATTTCATTTTGGAAGCACCAAAGGATCCTCTGAAGATGAGTGGATATCACTCCCAGGGCCCTTCCTCTCTTTCAGGTGAGATAGTAGTCCTTTGGTAGTGGCACACCTCATTCCCCTTGACATTATCCAGTACATCCTCCAAACCTCCCAAGAATTTGTTCCAAATCATCTTCCTATAGAGTGCCTTCAACATTTCTTTAGACCCCCCTGCATTTAACATCACAAGGAATATGGCTAAGATGTCAGAGTTCACCCAATATCTATGGTCGACCCCCAAGAAGTCTTTCCTTAGCATCATATTTATCACATACAAAATCAAACCATGCCTAGTTTTGAGCATGACCCCAAACTTTTTCTCTAAAATCTCTCCTAAAAAGGACATTTGTCTCCGTTGGCCCTCTATTTTGATTAGCGTTTCCATTTTCCTTCCTCTTCATCGCTCGCAGAATGTAATTTGGCCCACCAAAGAGATGATTTGATGTCTTTTACCTGTCTCACACACTTACTTCTTAAAGTTTGGGCGATGCCTTTCCTTCGCATTATTGCTCAATCACCCACGAGTCTCAGTCTCCCTCAATCATTACTTTCCATCCAAGCCTACTATGACAGAAGATTGCATCCTATCCAGTCCTTTGCCAACTTTAATTACACTTCCACTCCCGCCTCCGTCAATCATTACTTTTTCCATCCAAACCTACTATATCCCTATCCAGTCCTTTGCCAACCACCATCAAAGCCTTTTTTTCCAAGTCATCAGTGACCTCATTCCCTTCCCTATATATAAAACCTTATATTCTTCAACCCTATTTAATATTTGCATTATTGGTCCTATCCATTTCCTTAATATCCAATTTGGTGTCCATCCTTGTCGAATTACATTAACCACCAACAGTGAATCACATTCTAGATGGACTTTCCTAGCACCCACTTCTACTATA
This sequence comes from Sequoia sempervirens, assembly GCA_007258455.2. Classification (NCBI taxonomy): domain Eukaryota; kingdom Viridiplantae; phylum Streptophyta; class Pinopsida; order Cupressales; family Cupressaceae; genus Sequoia; species Sequoia sempervirens. Next base: position 44,034 of record VDFB02070084.1, on the reverse strand, counting down.
CATTGGAGACCCGTCAATTTTTCCCTAAACTCAGCCTCATTATTTGTTCCTACCCCTAGATATTTTTATTTTACCATCGATGTTGATCCCTTATGGTCTCTAAGCACACAACCTGCACTGCATTCCCTTGGGTTTCCTCTTGCAACACCATCAAAATTGATCTTCAACCACCCCTCCTTTGGTGCCCTCCAGAGCACATTCAGTCTTGGTTTGATAGTCAAATTAACTCATTGAACCCCATTAATAGGGTTATTTCTAGATTGAATTTATTTGAACCAATTTGTTAAATTTTGTCTTAGATATTTAAATTTATTGTACTAATGAAAATTAGATTCTTAGATTTATACAAACTTTTGGGACTTAAAATATTAGTTTGATTTTAGGATTTATACCTTTCACATGCAAGGATTTTAGGCATTTGGATGGGTTTTTTGGGATATGTTGACACATCTAAGTTAGTTTTAAAGCCTATTTTAATCCATTAGGGAAATATTAAATATTAGAGTCTCATGAAGGTGATGATAGCTTTATCGTTGTGAAATCTATGTCAAGTAATGTGTGATTTTATTGGTTGAGGGTGATAGATTTACATGGTGGATGGTTAATGTTGGTGATAGGAATTATAGGCTCAATAAAGGGGTAATTGGTGGTAAGAGATATTTTTAAGGAACATGTGAATTTTGATAGGCTTTATGTTACTTTAAAAAGAATATGCAAATGCATTGTTAGATAACTATTCCAACTAATGATATTTTCAATTTTCATCCATAAGAAGACTTGATCATGTGTTGGCTATTTAGATCTCTTGCATCACTAATTTTTCACCTTATAGGGTGGGTTCATTTCCTTCAATATTGATTTCTCCTTTATCCATTAGATCTTGGATATGTTTCCTAAATTTTAAGCATTAATAAGTGGAGTTCCTTTTTTTGTACAAGGATTATGGATCTCAAGTCTTATGGGTAGCGTGAAAGGCATCAGTTTCCTTCAATTCACACTGGTTCATTTATGGGAATGTAAATTGTTAGAGGATTTTGGATTTAACATAAATTATTAACTCCATTATTGGAGATCTTGATGATCCTCTAATCCTAGATAATTTTCTTGTGATCTCTCACCCATGGATGTTCCAAATTATACTTCTCCAAAATCTTTTATATTCCAACATTGATGTATTTGGCTTTTAAATTCATACTTAGGCATCTAGTGTACCATACACAATCAATGGATTTGATCATCCATTTATTACATATGGATTACAAGTATATATCATAATTCTAGATTCTTAATTATGTTATGTGTTTAATATCTAATATATCATAACATTATATCATCCTTTTTTTCATTTATGATTTCTCCCTGTTAGGAATTCTAGGTAGGAAATAGAGGGTTTGAATTACTCGTTATATGTAGATTAAATAAACATAGTGAAATAATGAAACAAAGGAATGAAATAAACAACAAAAAACAATGAGACGACAAGGTTTTAACGCGGTTCACCCAATTCTCAGACTACATCCACAACAATCCTTTTATTCTTATCTTTCAACAAATGTAAATTTACAATAACCTACAACAATAGTTACAACGTGCAACAATCATTTCACACAATTTCCACTGCTCTGTATTTTCACACACAATGCTACGTGTGCCCAATGCTTAACCTGCGTTAACTCTGTCACAAAACCATGCCTTGCAACTTCTTCCCCGCACTTCACACACCCTACAACCACCAAAACCCAACACCACATAACTATTTAAATTCCCACATGTTCCATGCTGCAACTGTTCAACTTGTGACCCTTGGTTTCCAATATGCAACCAATAATTGTTTATTTCTGAGTAGTTACATAACTGTTTAACTAAATTTCAAATTCAAACTTGCAATAAAATTCATTTACTAAAATTTGTCAAGTTTTTCTTTGGGGGCACTACCCCCATCAGCCCCTAGACCCCCACTATGGGCTCTTCCTTTGGGCCCTTGTTGGGGGGCTAATACCCCCAGACCCTGCAAGATGGGCTTCACTCCCTTGTATTCCCCCATTGATTGATTTGGGGGGAAAATGCACTAGGTAAAGTGGGAAAAAGTTAGACTCCAAGATTGATCAAGCTCCACATAACAACACTCCCTGCTAGGATTTTTTTTACTCTTTTAGCAAAATTGAATATTGTTCAATCAAATATTTTACTAGAGTATACAACTATATATCATTAATTTTTATACATAAAGAGGGGCTTGATCATGCTTAAAATGGTCAATTTAAGTTTCTGTGAAATATTTCATAAAGAAGAAATATGTATGTCAACTTGCAAATTGAGTTATTTATCCATAGATCAACTATCTTTCAATTTAACTGACATTAGTAGAAGTTGTGCCTACACATGCTCATTTAAAATATTAGCCATATCCACACAATACAACTTGATAGAAGACTTGCACTATATATATATATTTGAAATCAACATGAAATATCCATAAAACAATATATCATAAATTTAACCCCATCTAGTTTTAAATCATCAACTAATTTAACATATAATCTAGATGATAATTAGGTGCATGTAATTAAAATTAATCCATATTTAATCACATTAAATTATTAATGAACTAAATTAGATAAAATTATTATTATTAACATAATATGCTAGTAAAAATAAATTCAAGATAATTCAATGTGCCTCTAAGAATAATAATATTATAGATATATGTATTTATGTGTTTTAACCAAACATTATAGATGACAGCTAATGCTAAAATTGAATCTAGCATGAACAAAGTCACATATATGTTTGTGGCCTTACAATGATAAAACATATCTAGAGGTCATTATAAATTATTCAAACCATAAAACATACAAAACATAAATAATTTACATGTTCATAAAACATATAAAACATGTTTTGGTGTAAAACATGAGATCGAAGATGTTATAGTGTGTGCATAAAACACAAAACCTCATAAATCAATTAATGTTCACATACATGTAAAAATAAGTGTATATAACATGCATGTGTCCATAAAACATGAAATCACAATAAGAACGAATGTCTAAAGATATAATGAAATCATAAAATATAAATATAAATTGTATGTATATAATGTATGTGCACATGTAAAACGACTAAAAAAGGAGGATATCTAATATGTCTACGAATAGATGAATTTTCCTCCCTGTGTGTTGAGTCCTATCTTGATCCCTATTGTGAGCCTTGTCCTAAGCCTTGCACTAGAAAGTGCATGTACATGCATATATAAATAATACATTATTTTATTTTATTTTAGCAAAAGTGGACACGCCAAAATAATATATTAATATATATAAAATATGTACATAGACTTGGTTCAGAGGGCATACCAGCAGGAAAGAACCAGGAAGAAAACCTCTGGTTATAGCCCATTCAAGAATATATTAAGTACAAAATTATCCCACATGTAGGATATTCAGATTTTACAAAATTGGCTACAGTGCCGCCACCTTAGTTTTCAAAAAAATTGAAATGACTGGAGAAAAATGAGGCATAATGGCTATACTTATACATTTAGAGCCTCGCATAAAAGCAAAAAACAATTTAGCTGCTTGTGTTATTCCTCCATATGCTCTGCACAAGTTGAATTCTTGTCGTGCGTAGCATCTTCCTCATTCTGTAGCTCAGGCATGGTTGAGAGAGGCATTTCCTTTGCAAAAAAATCGTAACCCACAAAAGGTACATCTTCCTCCGTTTGGGCCACCACTTTCTGTCGACTAGCTAAACCTTGATGCAAGGAAATAATGTGATCCACATTTTCCAATTCATCAAATTCTCTGCGCACTAGAGCAACTCATTCAACAATCATTGGATGTTTCCCCATTGAAGGCTAACTAAATGGCACTTTCGAGACATAATCCTGGAGGAAAGAGACAACATAAAATTACTCTTTGATTTCAACTTCCAAGGAAACACAAATTCTTTTTTCATTTTTGTTAAGGGCAGATAATAGGGCATAATCATTACCAAAGTGGAGCCCCAATCTGATAGCCTCAAATATTTCTTCATACCCTACTTTCTCTTTGATATAATCACGTGGGAATAGACCTCCAATGAATCCTTCCCCAAAAAACAAGTTGTATTTTTGCACAAGATACAGTAATTCATTCTTTTCATAGAATTGGGGGTTTATGAATTTAGCTACAATATGCTCGAATTCCCTCAAAGATTGAAGCAAATCCATGGTGTTTGACAAGAAAATAGAAAGCACCTGTGAAGGAAATAAAATCCGTCGAGCTCATGGACGGACAATTTCCAAACCTAGTACAAAACAAATTGCATCCTCTTCACGCATACTTCCAATTCTGAAAATAAGGTTCAAGTCAGTCTGAGTAAGGCTATCTTCAAACGGTATTTCCCAAGCTTGGATGGGATAGTTAATTTGCAAGTTCCATAGACGGAGTGCCATGCTTACACTAAAATTCTTCTTGCCATAGGATACATAAATGTTCGCTCACAAGATCATCTAAGAATATTGCTTAATGGGATGACAATTTACCATATTTAAGAATGAAAGGCCCTCACACAATTTTCAGGGAAAATAATGGCAACTGTTTCGTATGCCATAAGACTTAATGAGATTTAACTTTTAAATATTTCCAACCATACGAAAAGGAATAAATCTTCTGGTACTGCCACACACGAGAAGGTACCCAAAGGATACCAACAAGTAATACACAAAACATTCGACTAACAATCTCCAAAGGATGGGAATAAATGGCCAAAATTAAGACACCAAACATTTGACGAAATGGTGGAGATAAATGTAAGCAATCACCAACAACAAATGGGTGGTGAAAATAAATGTAACTTATCTGTAGCATGCGAGGCCTGTCCCATTAGATCATTGGAGATCGCAAACATAATATTGGGACACACGGTGATATCTTGAAGGTACCAATCCGTTCATTTTTGTCAGGCAAAACAATTGCCTTTATGAAATTATATAAAAGTGGGAGTCACTATGTAAGCATGGCGAAAGTGCTAAATTTAGCATAAAGATAGTAGGAAACTAACTTTTCTCTACCAGTTTCAAACTTCTGACTGCCAAACTTATACTCAAAACATCTAGGTACAATTTGGTACCATTCACTTGAGATGAGAAGTATCTTCTTTAATTATTTGTGCTAAATTTGGTAAATTGACAATTGGGGATAAATCATAGGATATGCTTATTTCCTGCCCTATATTGCCCATATTGGCTAAGAAATCTGCCAATTTGTTACCTTCTCTGAAAGTATGAGAAATTAAAAAAAAAAAACTTCAGAAGGAGATCCCATGCTTTTTAGAGAACATACTTAATATTCCAATTGTAGATACTCTTAATTCTTAACACATTAATTATCAGAAGCGAATCACCTTCAACATGAAGGTTTTTAATACCCAACTCGAGGGATATTTCCAAACCAAGTAATAGAGCCTTAGCTTCAGTTAAGTTGTTTTTTCCACTATGAAGATACTTGGACCTCAAAACCAAAATTCTACCTTGAGGATCACAGATGCATAACCCTGCTCTTGACTCTCCTGGATTGCCTTTCGATGCACCATCGAAGTTCAATTTAACAAAGTCATTTTGAGGAGCTTTCCACTTTATCTGATTTCTATCTAATTTCACCAACTTTGATTGCAAAAAGCTACCAGGGAAAGGAAAATTAATCTGATTCCAATTTTGTAAGATGGAGTTATCCCAATTAGAAAAGGGGGAACTTACATCTTTAAGTTCCCTAACATTGGAATTGACAACTTCAGAAATTGCACTTTCAATCTTTGCATTGACAACACCTATAGGTCGTGCAGATTTTTTGAAAATTCATAAATTCCTTTCCCACCATAGATTCCATATAACAATAGCTAACACTACTCTCCATATGCAGGCAAAAAAGGATGATTGTAGAGTAGAGGCCAGGATTGAAACAAATCCCAAAGAGAATTTGGAAGGGGCATGTATAAGTTGAGCCTACTTAGAATGAATTCCCAACATTGTTGTGCAAGTTTGTAGCTAACAAGTAAATGATCAACATGCTCAAGTTCCTCAAAGCACAAAGGGCACATGAATAGATCTGCTATTCTTAACTTAGTTAACTAATCACTAGTTAAAATACGTTTCTTTAATGCCAACCATGCAAAACTTCCTGCCTTGGGAAGAATTTTACTATCCCAGCAGAATGAAAATGCCCTATTGGTGAGGAGATGCCCAAAGTCTTGAGTGAGTGCCTTATAACCTTGCTTTATCATATGATTTCCTTCTTTAGAGGGGGCCCACAATAATTTATCAGGTTTAGGAGAGAGATATACTGCCCATGACTCCAAGATATCCTAAAATATGCTACACTGATGGGCTGATATTGAAGGATGCAAAATTCTCTTCCAAGTTACCTTACTTGAGATAGGAGCTACTGAATGCACATAATTAAGTAAATTGTCTCCCCAAGAATTAGTATTTCTTAAAATTTCCATTGTTGGAAGAAGATCTGGGATGTTTTGTAAGGGGAGATTACCATTCCAAGAATCCTTCTAGAAGTTCACGCTTTTTCCATTATTTACTTCCCAAGAAATGTATGAACATATTAACTGCAAGAAATTAGGAAGTTCCAGATGGTCGATCCCTTTGGAGGATCAACAACCGTGAGAATCCGAGCAGGATCATTATTATCTAGATACTTTTCCTGCATTATTTGGCACCACTTGGCTTGCGGATTTGTATACATTTTCCAAGTTAATTTTAATCGAAAAGCTTTGTTGTAGTTTGAAATATTCGCAATGCCAGTGCCACCTTGTGCTTTCCCTCGAGCCATGGCTTCAAGTGAAATTAAGTGAACCTTCTTACTGTCATCCATATTTCCTTTCCATATGAAATTCTTGAGCAAACTTTCAATTTCTGAAATGACTGATTTTGGAGCTTTTAGAACTACAAGATAATAATTTGGAATTGAGGAGAGCACAACCTTGACTAAAATAATTCTACTAGCTAAAGAAAGCCATCTAGCTTTCCAAGCTGCTATCCTGGATTTAATCCTTTCAATTACCTTATCCTAATAAGAAGCTTTGTTTGGGCCCATAAAAAAAGGAATCCCTAAATAAGAACATGGCAAAGTTGCTTTTTGAAACCCTAGAATATTGAGAATTTTTTTCTCAACTTCCTCACTTGTGTTGAGAATATGAACTTTGGATTTTGAGGCATTAATCCACTGACCTGAAGCTAATGATTATTTATTTAAAACATGTTTAATTTGACGAGCTTCTTATATTGTTGCAACCCCAAATAAATTTGTGTCATCTGTGAATAGAGAGTGAGTCACTGCTATATTTGAATTCTCAATGTGAATTCCTTTCCACAAGCTGATTGAATGTAGACCTTTGATATACCTGCTTAATGCCTCTGCCATGATGATAAATAGGAAGGGAGACAAAGGGTCACCTTGTCTAACACCTTGAGAAGCATTGAAAAAACCAGTTGGTGAACCGTTGAGAATAACTGAAAATTTGGCTCCTGATAAATATGCGAGAATCCATCAACACCATTTTGCTGAGAAACCAAATTTAATCAATACTTTCTTCAAGAAACTCCAATTAACCTTATCATATTCCTTCATCATGTCAATTTTTACAATGATAGAGGGAATTTTGTTGACTATTATTGAGTGTAGAGTTTCATGAGCCACAATTGCACCTTCATATGTTTTTTTCCTTGGGAAAAAACCTCCCTATTCTTGAGATATTATCCTTGGAATGATGGGTTGTAACCTCAAATATATTGCTTTTGAAAAAATATTATATATTGTGTTACACAATGAAATTGGTCTATATTCTGCAAAGGATGAAGGATTGGCAAGTTTAGAGATGATAACAATATTAGTCACATTAAATTACTTGAGCAAAGAACCAAATCTACATGATTCTTCTAGAGCCCATAAGAGATCATAACACACAATTTCCCAACATTTCTGGAAAAAAAGAGCAGTAAAGCCATTAGGTCCTGGGGCTTTTTCAGGAGGCAAAGAGAAAACTACTTTTTTGAGCTCCTCAAGTGTAAATGGCTTTAGAAGTTGAGCATTTTCTTCAACAGAAATGAGGGACGGGATTGCTTGTAGAAGTTCATCCGAATCCTACTCATTTTGTTGGCTTTGATCATTTGGGGTAGATAAAAGATCCAAGAAGAATCCAACACACTCTTTTTTGATATCATCTTCTTTTGAGACCCAAGTGCCAGTTGGAATTTATTTTATCGCTTGAACCACCTTAATTGTTCTTTTAAACTGAGTAGAGGCATGGAAGTATTTAGTATTTTTGTCACCTTCTTTTAACCATAATTCTCACGATTTTTTCCTCCTATAGGCTTCTTCTCTAGCACATTGCTCTTCCCACTCAGCTTGCAGAAACTTTTGTCTCTCATACAACAACTCATCCAAACCTTGTTGAATAATTTTCTTATGGATATCTTCTAGTTCTTGATGAATCAGATCTTTATGTTGGAAGATGTTCTTGAAAGTCTCCTTATTCCATTTTTGGAGTTGATACTTGATATGCAGCAATTTTTTCCATAGTCGGAACATCATTGTCCTAGATTCAAAAGGAGTAGAGACCCACCATTGGCGAATCAAATTGAGAAAGTTAGGATGTCTAAACCACATGCTTTCAAACTTGAATGAAGATTTACAAGGAAGAGGAGAGGAGCTTGCAACAGAAAGAGATATTGGATAATGATTAGAATCAGGATAAGGTAATATCTCAGAGGCAAGTTGATGGGATAGATTGAACCAATTTGAAGACAGAAGAAAATGATCCAACCTTACTGCAATTTATAGAAAACCTCTTCTTCGATTTGTCCAAGTGTACTTACCATTTATTGGAAAAATATCCCGCAAAGCATTATTATTAATAAAAGAATTAAAATCAGACATGACCTTGGCAGACAGGCTTATACCTCCTGACTTATCTTGGATAGATGGAATGACATTAAAATCTCTGGCCAGGATGACCTTTGCATCTCCTAGGGACATTATAACTTGAGATAGTTGATCCCAAAGACGTTTCTTATCTCTTGTAGGCATGGGACCATAAATGTTAAAAATCCAAAATTTGATGTTGAATCAGTGACATATTCAAGGTCTTGAAATGGGCCTACCATGAAATTAATGAGCTCAATCAAAGAAACAAGGCCCTGTAATCGGAGGAGCTGGAGCTGAAGTTGGCCACTCTTAACAATGAAGAAGGGAAACAGAATAAGAACAATACTGGTAAGAAAGGTGGAGACAATGAGGAAAAGTACAAGTCTTTGGAAGAGGAAATGGTTAAAATTAAAAATAACTTGAAAATTGTTGTGGAACAAAACCATAAAATGGCTAGGCACAATGCCATTATCATCAACACTATGTCCGAAAAGCTAGAAAAAATGCAACAAGGTTTGTTGGTTGTTGACCTGGAAGTGAAAAAGGAAAGCATGCTTGAGGACCAAGGTATTTCTAAAAGGACCCAGACCAACCTCAAAAGGAAAGAGCCTCCCACTACACAGATGGTTCAAATCTTAAAGAGGGGGGTTTAGGATATGAATGAGTTGGAAGCTGAGACTGCTGATCTTTTAAAGACACAAATTTAGTTGTTGTTGGCTTTTTGGCTAGTTTTTGGTTTTGTGGCCTTTGCTAGCCTTTTTGATGGCTGTGGTCGTTTACTGTTGTTTTTTAACAACCTTGTTGTCTTTGTTGTCTTTTCTGACTTTCTCTTTATTTTTTAAACTTTGTGGTTTTGGGTCCCTGTAAAACCCATTTTTTCCTCTTTCAAAAACAATTGCCAATTGCTATTATTTTGAAGAAGGTCCAAAGAGACTTGTTTCGGATTCCATAGAGCTACTAAACCTCCTGAGGCCCCTTGTGTAGGGGAGTGGGTAGATTGCCACATTTTCCATTTTTGAATTGTCAGTTTAAAAATATCATCTGAAATTTTGGTCTCTTGGAGAAGAATTATATGTGCACCACATCCCTCAATATGTTGTTTGATGCAGGCACATTTGTCAGGGGCGTTAATGCCCCTGACATTCCATGAAAGGATCTTCATTGGAGCCGAGGAGAGCAACAAGCTCTCCTCGGGTGCTTATTAGGTGGAGATAATAAAGAATCATGCAGCGTGGCTTGACACCCAACATCAATTTCTTCTTGCAATTTAACAACCTTAGACTTATGGCCTCTTTTACTTGGAGATTTCTTTAAGTGAGGTTGATAAGGGGTTTGAGTAATGGATAAAGTCTCAGAGAAGTCAAAATATGAAGGATTTTGAAAATCTTCCCCTACAACTTCTCCCTTCTCATATACTTGTGACTCCATAAGAATATGAGGTTGCAACTAGTTATTTGATGTATTGTGGTCCACGCAAATAGGTTCCTCTCTGTCGTTAGTGCAAATCCTTGGTGTATTTTGGACTTCACAAATAGATTCCTCTTTGTCAATATTATAGTCCCAATCCCATGAGGATCCTTCTTGAAGGACTTCATTTGTGATCTCATCAATAAATTCTGAACCCACTATGACCAAAACCTTCTCTGCCAACAACTTTAATTCATCATCATTAGTACTGTTTTCCTCTGGATATTGAATCAAGCCCTGAATTTCATTTTGCATTTCATTTGGGGAATTGGTTAAAAGAAACGTGGGACTGTCCTGCTTAACCATGAGCCCAGACTGAAGGAAATTTCTTGAGTCCTGAAACATTAGCTTTCTAACTATTTCCTCTAGTTGGAATGCATTAATTTGGAAAGACGAAGAGTACAGGTTGAGGCTTAGAGTAGTATGTCTCTTCCAAAGTAGATCATAGTAGAAAGAAACATGGTGATGTTTTGTAGGTCGCTTGCTCCCCCAGAAAAAATTCTTGCCATTAGGGTGATCCCACAATATTGGTTTACAATTTTTGGCCAAACTCGACACTGAAATATTTTTTTTAACTAAATCTTCACTTTCGGGCACCTATAGCGGCTAAACCGTGAAAAATTTGAAGATGATGCAAACTAGAGTTTCGTGAAATTTTGTTTGTAGATTCTAAATATATTTTTCAAAATTTTTGGAATCAAATTGCACTTCATTTTCCATCTCCCTCGAAAACTAGTTTTTTTCATAAAACAACATTTTAAAAGTGGCGGCTATAATGCATAACTTTTTTTCCATGAAGGATAAAATTATAATTCTTTTTAAATTTAGATTTTTAACTCTGATATCTAGTGCTTCCACTTGTTTAGATAGTTTTTATTGAATATTTTTTCTTTAATCAAGTTTGAAGTCAAACCAATTACAATTCAGACATAAGCGCCGTATAGCGTAACTTTTTTTGTATGTATCGAAATTCAATTTTTTTGTTAGATCAAGGATTCAATATCTGGTGCACTCATATTTTCAAAAAAAAAAATTGACAATCTTCTATTTTTCCACATGTTCATAACAAAGAGTTTGATTTTTGGTGAAAAACCTACATTCACAAGAAATAAAAAATAAATATAATAATAAAATTAAATTTATTTAAAATTATAATTTTTGGGAAGCTTATAATAAGGACTATATACTTACAAAAATTAAATTTTAAATGAATTCATTTGATCCCCCAAAAGGTAAATCAAAAGATGTTTTTTATTAGCATTTTGATAGGTGTAAAGGAGACTCTGTTACAGGTATGGTTTAAAAATAGCGGGGTTCTATCCAACGGGGTTCTATCTAAGGTAGTTTGATCAAACCCTCTTCAATTGGAATGTTTTAAATGAAACTTTTAAAGGCTTAAATCATTATATTTTCTAAAAATATGTGATTTCAGCAAAAATCAGAATCTCCCAAAAATTGTAAACCAGCTTTGTGGGATCACCCATTAAAAACTCGATTTTGAGGAGTGCCAATAATCTGATTACAAAGAACTTGCTTTTCACTAGCATTAGAAGTATCACATTCTTTAGAGGGAATGATTACCTCAAATGAAGAAGGATAACCCAAATCCAAAGATGTGTCCCACTTTCCAATTCCACCTTTAGATTGACAACCATTCTGAGAGAACTAGGAGTACAATGGTTGTTTGGTTGGATTGATTTCATATGTATGATTCTGATGAAGAGGATACATAGATTGTTGTGGTTGGTTGTCTCTTTCCTAACAAGATTCCCAATGTATTGGTTGGAGCCAAGTGGAAAACTTGGTTTTTATCTCAATATGTGAAGGTTGTTTCTTAGTTGCATCATGTAAAACAAGCAACCTAACTGGCTTAGAGGGGATGTTGAATGAAAGGAAATCATGCTTTTGAAAAATAATTATCTAGTTAGCAATGATTTCCAATAAATGCAACTCCCTATATTCCAAGGGAAGGCCAGGAAGTTGCACCCAAAAGGGGGAAAACGGATCACAAATTCCTCTGGATTAAAGTTGGGAATCCATTTTTGCATGTATAGCCCAGATCCTTGATAGTTCCAAGATTTGACTCTAAATACCTCATCTTTAGCAAATTTGGTTGCAAATAAAACAACAAAGATGCCTCTATTTTCATCTAAGTAGAAAACTTTAATGGCTCCTTCCTAGTCTTTAAAAATAATATGCTTTAAAGACTCTAAATCTAGAATGAGATTCCAGAACTTATAGATGAGAGCTTTCTCTCTGAGATCATTAATTTGGGGCAAGACCATATGATCCGAGAAAGTTACCTTGATGACTCCATTATTTTCTTGAGGATGTAGATCCTTCAAATGCTGACCTGATTCAGACCCAATATGTTGATTATGATTTGTTTGTTGATTCTCTTTTCTCTTCCATACTATTTTTTGCTTGGGTTTACTTTGTTTTGTTGAAGATCTTGCAATTTTCCTTTTCCTCCTATGCCCTTGAAAATCCTTATCGCCTTCTGACCTTGACTTCTTCTAATCCTACAACTGGCTGGTTTTTATATGATTCTCCTTTGTGGATTCCACATTCCGGTGGCTTGTTTTCGCTTCTGAAGGATCATGACCAAGCTGCAGGCCCTTGAATGAAGCCTTCTCAAGAACAATTTCATGCAAACATTGATTCAAGACCGGTTGTAGAGCCAACTCTATATTAGGGTTTTCATTTTCAGACCCAGGAAATTTCACATTACCACAACAATTTGGATTGATGGGATCTCCTGAGGGCTGAGGGTTCCTTTGCAATCGGGCAGATCTGAGATCTTTTTCACTTTATTTGAACCTTCGCTGTAAATGGGTTTGATCTTCCATTGGCAGGTCCCTATCTTCATATATATCAAAGATTGGTTGCTTTGTCTTGTCCAAATTATTTGGATAACTACGCCATCATGTCTTGAAGGCTTTCCGAGAGGGTCTTTGAAACCCTTTCCCATAGTGAAAATGCCTTGGATCTATCGGAGCTTGTTTTGGTCGATTATCAACTTGTATGTTCCAATCTCTATGTTGCTGCTGGTAGGGAGAACCTTCATTCCACTACTTTTCTGCATACCTATTGTTTTGTACAAACCCTCCTTTCTATGTTTCCCTGTTACTGATATGATGTGTGTTTCGCCTGGCAGGACTTTGATACCACTGTCTTCCCCAGGCTTCATCTTGATCTGTCGATCCTCTGATGGGGCTTTGATATTTTCGCTGACCCAGATGTCTATCATGTTCTTCGTATTGACCGTTAGGAGACCAATGTCATCACGGTTGTTGCAGATCCATTTCAAAATTTTAATTATATAAATAATACATTAATTACAACTTTCTTAGATTTAATTTAATGTACATGTATATGAAGTTAGAAAAATTGTATACTTTTAATTTGTGAATGTACAATTTACTATAAATACACATGTACTTAAATGATCTTTGGACCTAATTTCTAAATACCTAATTATGATGCATAGGATTGCCAACATGTTGTAAATCTCCAAAGCCAAGCAAAACAGTTTCATACTCCTATAAAGTTTTATATACATTATTTCAATTGAAGGAGTTAGAACTTGAATATGTGATCTAGTTTAAAATCAATTTTAAAATATACATGTAATTTTTTAATGTAATATATATATATATATATATATATATTAGTTGTACCTACACTGCAGTCTAGAGGACTCTACCAATCCTACTGATCTCATAATAATGCATGGACATGGGGACATTTGTACATGGTACAATTTCAATGACAAAAAGAAGTTCATTATATGTGCCTCCTACAAAATCAGGTGCAGTAACCTCAACCTGATCTAGGACATGTTAAGAGGGGTAAGCTACAAGATCAATCTGAACATGCTGAGAGGGGTTATAGGATGATCTGGAATATCCTGATGTCCCCATGTATCATGTGAATTTGTCTCACCCCAACTCCTCTATCTAGTAGAATGTTATCTAATATGTGTTGGCATACCATCCAAAGGGGTCCCATAGTCATCACTAATAAACTAGTATGCTACTAATAAATTTCTAATGGGGCATGCACACAAATTGCACAAAGTCATGTCACTCATCTATGCCACATCATATGGTGATGGTAGATCAACATGAATGTATGGAACATAACTTCTAGATGTATAGCCTCGATGGGAGGAAGGATAATTCATGGATGTAATAAATATCTACCAACATGATCAAGTTACATCTAATCAACCTAAGTAGCAATAGTGGAAATTTTGTCAAAAATGTCACATCTAGTAGGGGTGATTATTGGCTTTGCTACTACTACTAGTTCCAAATATTTTGGAAGAACCAAAAGTTTTGGACCAACTAATTCCCTCTTAGAGACCGGTGGTGGTAAGTCTAATCATCTAAATTAAGTTTTTTCAGCAAACCTCCCTCTCCCATGTCCAACATGTTAAGGAAAAGATGTATAATCCACATCTATTTGTAAAGGAAACTTGACATATAATTGTTTACAAAAATAGAGTGGCAACTCATAATTATGAGGCCATATTTGATGTGTTTACAACCATCTAGGATAAATAAAATGAGCCACAAGTTGGTTTGCACACCTAGTGATTACATATCCTCTCACTCTATCCCATCCTTGATAAAATGGGAACATGCTACGAACAATATCTAATGAAACTCACTTGGAAATGGATGACCATTTCTCATGGCCAATAAAACTCCTAGAAAGGGAAAGATAAAAATAATCAATGCTAATATCATCATAGGGATTGTATGATTGAATGACTCCCATCATATGTGTAATCTCATCCCTAATAATAATTAACCTATCTCTATTTGATAGGTTTGGGATGTTATTTATTGTTTTCTCTAAACATCTCAAGGTAACATCTAATCTCCTAATGGTTTCATCATATAGAGTGGACCTATAATGAGTCTACTCATCAGGCTGATTAGATTGATGAGAAGTTTGATCAATCATATATAGAAATAGAGATCTACATAATTAAAACAAAAACAAAAATATATATTTAATTTTGAAATTAAAACATTTTTAATATGCAAGTTCAATTTTAAAACCTTTAATTTAATCTTTCAATTTAAATTCATACATTCAATCATCATACATAAAAACTCAAGATTCATACATGAAACTATTCAATAATATAATATATTTAAATTAAACGTGAAATTGAAATCTAGTCTACTAATTTTACTTATATTTGATTAAATGAAGGATTGTTCATATAAGTGATGTGGGATACATGCACCTGTAAGTTGATTGGAAAAAGATATTATACAATAATATTTTATCCTCTTGTTATGATTTATGGTATTGACCATGGGAACATACTAGAAAAATCCCTCTATTGTTGGAGGACTGATGAAAATATTTTCCCTAATTTTATTTTTGTGTTATAAAGTTTCATCATGTTTAACTCATGGTCCATGTTGTTGGTGTAGACACTGAAAAATGTCCTAAGTCTGCGAGCATCATTTTTCTTGGTCTTCGTCCTCCCATAATTGAATAATTTCAATTATGCTTGATCATATTCCTCTATTAATTAAATATTTTTTTAATTATTTAATTAATTCACTGTCTAGCAAGCATCATTTTTCTTGGCCGTCGTCCTCCCATAATTGAATAATTTTAATTATTCAATTATGCTTGATCATATTCCTCTATTAATTAAATATTTTTTAATTATTTAATTAATTCACTTTCTAATCTCTATTATATCTTAATCAATTAAAATAAATTAATTGCATCACTAACACCCCCTTTCTTCAATAATTAAATAAATAATTATTTATTTAATTATTTATCTTTCATCGTTTATCTATAGTCAAATAATTATTATTATTATTTGACCTTTTCATTCTTCTATAATTAAATAATTGTCAAAGATTATTTAATTATGTGTCATTCTCCTCCCCTTTGAATAAATAATTCAAATCAATTATCAATGTCTAATTTCCATCTCCCCATTTAATTAAATTGATTTCACAAATTAATTTAATTAAATGCTCCTTTTTCATTTTCTCCAAATAAATAATTTGGATGAGTTATTTATTTGCCACTTGTCCATTTCCTCCATTTATCCTCCATTTTTGAATAAATAATTTAAATAAATCATTTATGCCTCCCTTTTGGTCAAAGATGCCCTATCATTAATTTTTGTCATAGTCATCGGGCGTCATAGCCGTCAGTGTCATAGCTCTTCCATGAATGACATATTTTGGTTGTATCAATTCTCAACCGTCAATCTTGGCATGTTTCTAGAAACTCAATCTTGGTCATCCATTTCGTAACCTCCCTCTCATCCATCCTCATCCGTCAATCTTGGAATCTTTCTAGATGATTGATCTCGTCCATCCATTCAAATGGTTGTCTATAAAAGTAGCCTTCCTCTCCCATTTTGTCTCTAACAACCATTTTCTATCTCCAACCTTCTACTTACAATTTGTAGATATTGGCACAATTTCAACAACAAATCTGAGGGAAATATTGGCATAAGGAGAAATAGGAGGGAAAGAGAGGTGATTCAAGTACAAGCATGGGGAGTACTTTTGTTTGATATTATCATTTACTCATGTTTTGTTTGTTTTCTCTTGTTAGATGAGGTTAATAGCTTAGAGGTGTTTGGATGTCACTTTATCTAGGCTAGGACACTTTACCCTATCTTACATTGGTAAACCCGACGTGAAGGACAAGATTTTGCAAATTTTCATATAGATTTTTGCTTGTTTTTGCAGATTTTAGGTACAAAATGATGCAACTGATGAATGCAACAACACATTTGCTAGGAAGCGATGCAACTGATTGACGTAGTGACACATTCGACTAGAAATGATGCATCTATAGAAGACCTCCATGGTCAGGAAGATTCAAATTCAAAAACATGACACAATCACTCTGGTGTGATGCAACGCAGCGACACAACTGCTGAAAGAAATGACACATTTGTCTACTCAGTATAAAATTCCAATTTTAGTATCTTTTCAGTTTTTCTTTTGGGTTTTGCAACTAGGGTAGTTTTTTCTGGTTACTAATCTTCTATTTGTAGCATGTGGCTTTGGAGTGGAGCTCCCAAAAAGCTTCTTCTCTTGAAGCGACAAAAAAATTGGGCTCTTAGTTTAGTTTTCTTTAATTTTTTCTAATTTAGTTTCTTTATTTTCTAATTTAGTATAGTTGTTAATTTCTGAATTTTAGCTTAGTTTTTAACCCTTTGTGCTAACTAGGTTTTTGCAACTTTTCGTTGGTCCAAGATAGCTTTGAGAAACTACTAATGTGTGCTTTTGTAGGTTTTTGTGTGTCCAAGGCTTTATTTTGAAACCACAAAATATTGTTTTCTTTAGATTAAAAAACATTTCAATTGGTGCTTAAAATGAATGACTATCTTCTCTCACGTAGATTTAACTTGGGGGTAATGAACCACTATTTTAGTGTTTGAAGGATGATAGGTATTATGCTCTCACCTTGTGCAAACTCGGTGATGAGAAAACCATACCCATTTGTTTTTGTATTTACCCATTAGAGGGCCTGCATTGGTGGGAAAAAGTACTCACCCCAAGGGAACAACCCAAGTGGTAATGAGCTAAATCCAAGTCCTTCTGAACCGCTATATAAATTTGTGATTGCAAGGAAAGTTTGCAATCAACGAGAAGCGGTACATGATAGCTCTCCCCCAGTATCTCTATGATGCAAAAATCCCTTTTTCTAAGGGTTGGGAGACCTCTTGAGGGAGTTTATCATAGTACCCCCTGAACTGGATGCCCTTACTAGACACCTCTTGTTTTTAGAAGCCAAAATCATTCTATTTTTTGGCACAAGAGGTAGAACCTTTGAAGTCGTCCCACATTTTCGCGGTTCACTATAGAGATGAAAAATTTCTTGAGATCCTTGTGGTCTTAGGGAATTCAGATCTTGGTATGCTTGTAGAAGTGAGTTCCATGGAGGGGAGCCAATGCTACCAAGTTCCTAGGTTATCCACTTTGAATAGGCACGGTTGAAGAAATCCAAGTGGGAACCCAGCGAATATTGTCCTTTCCAACCATAGGATTCGTGCTTGCTATTTTTAAAATCAAACATTTTCACATCAAACCAGACCAAAAACAAGTGCTTGATACTATCTTCTATGTTTTCCAATCACATTTCTTCAAAAACAAACAAAACTCAAATCCAAACCATTTCAAAACATCAAAACTATCAAAACAACATTTTAGAAAACTAGAACTATCAAACACAGAGCCGCATCTAATACTGTAAACTACCACTGAGAACTAGAAAACTGCAACTGACTTTCTAAAATGCAATTGCTGAAACTAGAGCCACGTTTGATAACCTGAACAGCAACTATGTGACACATTTGCTGAAAACAGAGCCACAATTATTTGCTAAACAAAAACTTCTAAAATCTAAGTCCAAAATCTGACCAAAACAATTTCACAGTGACCTTTGACTGATAAACCAGATACTTCCAAGATTCACCAACTCATTTTAGCATTTCCATTAGAAATGCATTGCATTATAGGTTACAATCCTCCATCCTTTGCACTGCAAAAATTAGAATTTGATTCTTAGGTTGCATTTGGGACTTCAGTTTCTGAACAAAGGGAGACCTTTGAGCTTTTGTAAATTCTTAGTTACATATTTTATTTGTTATTGACCATTATCCTTGTCATTGTCACCCTATCAAGTTTGAGTCTTAAGCTTGTGTCCTAGTCTTGGCTCTACTTTGTCAAAGTTATCCTCTTATGGTCAATGACATTTGGAATTTGTTGTCTTGGGTTCACATTAGCTTAATTCCCACCCTTTTTAAAAAAAAAATAGATTTCCTTTGCATTTCCTTGCTCTCATTTAGACTCATATTGCTTAGATTGTACTTTGCACCCTTATTCCAAAAATACAAAAAAATAGCTCACTTTACCTTGGTTTCATTATTACCTTAGCATCATCTAGTCACCTTATCACTCACCTTGATCATCAATCAATCTTTAGTATCCTTTAGCATTCATTATCTCCCATCCTTTAGATATTATCATCCTTTCATTAGCATCCTTGCATTTTCATATCCTAAAATTTAAAAATTCCAAAAACATAGTTTAGTTCATCACCATCTTGCATTATCCCTTCAACTTGAAAAAGTCTCACATGGTTAAAACAAGGTCAAAAGCCAAGAGAAAAGACATGGATTTTTCAAACCCCTTTCATGATACTACCCTTGGAATGAATTCAAATCATTCTACACCTTCAAGAGACCAAACATGGGAAAACTTGAACCTAGAAGAATTCAACAAGGAATTGACTCAAGAAATTGAAAAATCCTATCAAGACCCAAGAGTTTTGAGCATGATTTATCAACTTGTTAGTTCCAAACCTAACGGATACTTCTATGCAATAGCTAAAAAGGGTGCCAAATTACCTCAAGGATTTGATGTATCAACTATTGTAGAGGAAGAAACTGAAAACCCATTTGAATTTGGCATGCCCTCATCACAACAAATGACAAACATACCCCTTGGGACAACTACACACATGACTACAACTACTACACACATCCCAATAATTTCAACATTTGGAGATAAGTTAATCAGTACTACTACACAGGGACAAATCTTCACACTTGGAAGTTCCTCAAATGCCATGGGTAAGACCTTCACAAACCCTCTTTTCCAACAAAACACAAATCAAGGTTTCATATCACAAGATCACACACCTTTGTCCCAAAATGTAAATCAAGGTTCCTTATTCCAATTTCAAGGTGCCCCTCCATCAAGTCAAAACCCACCAACTAAATCAAGAAGGATTCATGTTATCTCACAAAGGACCCCAAATCAAAATACCAATCAAGGGGATATTCCATCAAATAAAAATACCAACCAAGGGGTTATTCCATCAAATCAAAATACCAATGAAGGGGCTATTCCATCAAATCAAAACAACAACCAAGGAGCTATTCCATCAAATCAAAATACCAATCAAAGGGCTATTCCATCAAATCAAAACAACAATCAAGGAGCTATTCCTTCACTCCAAAAAACAAATCAAGGGTCCCTTCGATCATTTCAAAACTCTACTCAAGGACCAACATCTATATGTCAAAATACCAACCAAGGACCTACACCTTCATTTCAAAATGTCAATCAAGGAACCATTCCT
Source organism: Sequoia sempervirens (assembly GCA_007258455.2). Classification (NCBI taxonomy): domain Eukaryota; kingdom Viridiplantae; phylum Streptophyta; class Pinopsida; order Cupressales; family Cupressaceae; genus Sequoia; species Sequoia sempervirens. Next base: position 23,497 of record VDFB02070084.1, on the reverse strand, counting down.
TCATTTAAAAATTCCAACCAAGGAAATGTTCCTTCACATCAAAACATCAATCAAGGGCCTACACCTTCATATCAAAACATCAATCAAGGGCCTACACCTTCATGTCAAAACATTAACCAAGGATCTACACCCTCACTTACAAATCAAGGATTGAATTTTCAAAACCAAAACATGAATCAAGGGTCTATACCTCAATTCCAAAACACCATACCAAACACCAACATGACCTTTGACACAAACCTAAACAAAAATTTCTTTCCAAATCTAAGCAACACACATCCATATGGCAACCAAGGTCCTATGCCCCAAAGCATCAATCCCAATTCAAATCCAACATATGACCTTAACACCAACATCATGGCACATAACCAAAGCAATGGAACACCATCCCTTGCAGACCTTTTGATACAACATATGTAGTCCCTTGAACAATGAATTACAAACATGCAATTGGGAATCAACAAGAAGACTTATTATGTGGAGGAATTGTGCCCCTTCCCATTTGATCAAAATCTATACATGCCTCCCTTTCCCCCACATTTCATAATGCCACCTTTGCCTAAGTATAAGGGGATTGGGGATCCAATGGAACATATTTGAGAGTTTAGCACATCATGTATGGAAGTCTCATATGATCCTACCTATTTAATGAGACTATTCCCATGAAGCCTCCTAGGACCAGCCTTAGATTGGTTTGCACACCTTCCACTAGGGATTAGAACATGGGGTGAACTAGCTGACAAATTCATCAATCACTTTGCATTCAACATTAAAAATGATGTCACCCTTGCAACATTGAGCAAAACCAAACAAGAAGAAGGGGAATCACTTACCTCGTTCTACCAGAGATGGCGAGGTTTGGTTAGCAAGTTCCCTTGTCACATTCCTGAAAGATAACTTGTCACCATGTTTGTAGAAAACCTTAATGGAAAATTGATGAGTTGAATTCAAATCCAATGTTGCACAAATTTTGAGGAGATTCTTGAGAAAAGGTGTCCTTATTGAAAAGGGTCTTATTGCAAAAGGGCTAGTCAAAGTCAACAAAGAAAATCCCAAACCTAACAATGACAAGAGAAAATACTAGTCTCGAAACAAAAATGTCACAAATGATGGAGTTCTTGATGCTAAAATAATAACCAAAGGTCCAATCATTCAACTTAAAGGTCCATCTTTGTCAAATGCATCCAATACATCAAACACACAGACACAAGGTCAAAACCAAATGCTAAACACGGTCCAAAACAATCAACAACACAGAGGTCCTCCCCGAGCCAAGAGAACATACACCCCTTTGGGTGAACCCATCGAATCAATCCTTAAACAACTCTTGCAATCAAATGTCATCACACTAACAGACACCAAGAACTATGAACCTATGTTGATCAAACTTGATTGGTGGAAAGACGACGAATATTGTGAATACCACCGTACAAAAGGACATAAAACATCTATATGTTGGACACTCAAGAATATCATTCAAGACCTTATTGAAGATCAAACCATTTCAGTTGATAATTCACAAGCCAAGATGAATGTTGATCACACCATATTCAAAACACCCCTACAAGACCATGATAAAGGAAAAGCCTCCAGTTTAGGAAACAACAATAATGCCAATTATGCAATTGTCAAACATGATTACAGCACTATCATCCTTAATGTGAGACCCTTTGATGATCGCATTGCCACTATCACTATAAAAAATTCAAAATCATATTATGTTGTTTCCACCCATAGAACCAAGATAACTATTCCAAGTCCTTCCACAAATCCTCAACCTAAAGGGTCAATATAACCTCCTAGAGCAGCTAGGGAAAACTCCCACGCAAATTTCTATCTTGGAGCTCCTTCGTATCTCATCACAGCACAAAGTCATCCTCAATAAAGCCTTGCAAGAAGCTTTCATCCCCACCAAACTAGATGTCAATGAATTTTAGGCCATGGTTGGATACTTAGCTATGCCGCACCATGTCACCTTCTCGGAACAAGACTTTTCCGCACCAAAATTTGATCATAATGACCCTCTACACCTTGAAGTATGCGTTAATAAACACAAGATCAGACAAGTCCTAGTAGATGGTGGAGCAGGCCTGAACATTTGTTCACTAAAATTAGTGAAATCATTAGGATATCCTGAGAATTGTATTGATCAAACCAAGAAAATTGTGATTAAAGCTTATGATGTTGAACATTCTTTCGAAGGCATAATTTCACTTCTTGTGAGAGTTGGCCCAACAATATAGGACATAGTATTTCACGTCTTGGATTTGGATTTACATTACAATATCCTCCTTGTCCACCCATGGATCCATTCCATGAGGCCTATTCCTTCCACCTACCATCAATGCCTCAAGTTTCCACACAGTGGCACTGAAATTACTATTCTAGGAAACCCTGGTCATTTTCAATATTGTTCAAACCTAAAAGGAACTGTTGAAGGTCAAGTGCCCATCAATCGAGAGGCTTCATCTTCCACTTCATCCACCACTCCATCTCACTGCATTGATCCATCCACTCTCGTCAAATCTTCCACTTCATTCGTCACATGTTCCATGCCCAAGATCCAGATTCAAGACAAAGGATGTGGAGAATATAACATGAAGTGTCTCTTTTTCATTGGAAAATTACCAAAGTCACCAAAGTCATATGGCAAACTGCATCCCATGCAACCTAAATTTTTCATCCAAAATCCTCCTACCACCTTCACTAGATGGGGAGATCTTGCTAAATAATCTCTATATGACCACATTCTCGCATGGTTGTACAAAGAAGAGGAAGAAACTGAAATTAAGAAACTACCAATTGAATAGTATCCAAAAGGGTTCCAAATAATGAAACAACATGGATATGATGGACATAGTGGTCTTGGTATACATAAACAAGGAATGATGGAACCTTTACAACCACATAAGATAATAAGTCATCAAGGGTTAGGGTTCGTGCCAGTAAAAGTGACCATTCGGGGTATTGGGTTACCTTCGAGTGAGTTTGTTGGCACTTCAGATGAGATTGAGGCATACAAGGACTCTTGGGATTATAATGCTAACTCCAATGAATATGAATGGGATTCCCTATCCTCCACCACTTTCATGGACCTTGATAAACTATTTGAGGAATTTGATCAAATTCTTACCATTGATTCCTCGTGAAAATCGCCTAGACTCCATCCAAAAATGTCTCTGACAAAAGAAGAGTGGATCAAACACTATTTTTGGAAATCTATTGATCCTGCCTCTTGAGAACCTGATGACTCTACTTTCGTATTTACCTTATCTGCCTACACCATGACCCTTGATGATACCGATGATGGCTTACCCCTTGTCTACCCTCAACTTATAGATTGGGATCAACAAGAACCACCAAGTTTGGATACTTTCGAGAACGACGAAGCAATTGCTGAGTTTATGGGACTTCATGAAGGAATACCAAGTGGGTATCATAAGGTTGGCTTTGCCATAGAACTCAACTATGCAGTATACTTTGGTGAGGTCATCATGTCCTCTAGTCACAAAAGTGAAAATGAAAAAAGTAAAAGTAAAAATAATAGGTCTTCAGGTGAAAACCGAAAGGCACCTATTGACCACAAAAAAGTAAAAATAAAGGATGTATCTAAAGGTGAAAATCTCTCTAAGGCACTTGAGGATGGAGGACTGGACTACCTCCCAATAGATCGAGAGAGTTTGTTGTTGCTTATAGAAGAAACATAGGAAGTCAACATTGGGACATCAGATAACTCCAAAATGATACAGTTAGCAGCATCCTTGACCACTAAGGAAAAGCCTCAGTTTATAACATTATTTTCATAAAGACAAGTCAATTTCACATGGTCATATGTTGATATGCTTGGATTGGATCCTGAACTTGTTTTGCATCACTTTCCACTACCACCTAATGTAAAACCATATAAATAGAAGTTAAGGAAAATGCACCCCCAGATTGCACTCCTTGTCAAGGTGGAACTGAAGAAACTATTGGATTTTGGATTCATTTGCTCCATTGATTACACAGAGTGGATATAAAATATTGTTTCTGTCACTAAGTCGAATGGTCAAATCATAATTTGCATGGATTTTAGAGACCTCAACAAAGCTTGTCCCAAAGATGATTTTCCTTTACCAAACATTGACATCATAGTAGACCTCACAGTTGGGTATGAGATGTTATCACTGATGGACAAATTCTCAGGTGACAATCAGATAAGAATTGCTACTGAAGATCAACCAAAGACAACTTTCACATGCGCCTGGGGAACCTTTTGTTGGAACGTTATGCCATTTGGATTGAAAAATGTTGGAACTACCTATCAAAGAGCCATGACTACAATTTTTCATGACTATATGCACGTCCTTATAGAAGACTATGTTGATGACCTTCTCTCTAAATCTCTAAAACGAAGTGGACACTTGACAATATTGGACAATATTTTCACACGACTAGAAAAGTATCAAATCAGGTTGAATCCAAAGAAATGTGTCTTCAGGGTCTAATCAGGCAAGCTTCTTGGATATATTGTCTCACATAGAGGAATAGAGGTTGATCTCGCAAAACTTAAAGCCATCTTGGAAATTCCATCACCAACCAACATCAATCAATTAAGAACATTACAAGGATGACTACAATCCATCTGTAGGTTCATTGCTCAATTAGCAAACAAGATCCACCCATTCCAACATCTATTAAGAAAAGGCATTCCCTTCAACTGGATAGAAAAGTGTTAAGAGGCATTTGATTAGATCAAGAACTATCTATTGGCTCCACCTGTTCTCATGCCTCCAATTGATAGAAGACATATGATACTATATGTGACAACTACTATATCAACACTAGGGGCACTCTTAGCACAAAATGACAATGATGGCAAGGAAAGATAAATATATTAGATCAATTACACTTTGGTCAGGTATGAGCTAAACTATAGTCCTATTGAGTGAGCATGTTTAGCAGTGGTATTCGCAAAAAAAAACTAAGACAATACATGTTGAATCACAAGAAAAAATTGATTGCCAAAATTGATCCTTTAAAATATTTTCTCAACAAAGCAACACTAGCAAGAAGACTAGCTAATTGGGTTATGATTCCGAGTGAATATGACATTGAATACATTGACCAAAAAGCAATAAAGGGAAAAATAATAGTTGAACAACTTGCAGATGCACCGCTGAAAGAAGACCATCCTTTGATATTTGATTTCCCAGATGAAACAATATTTTTCATAGACACACCAACAACATGGAAGCTATACTTTGATGGATCTTATACAAGTCATGGATCAGGAGCCAGTATTTTGTTCATCACACCTCAAGGATATGCCATTCCTAAGTCATTCCAAATAGCATTCCCATGCACAAACAATAGGGCTGAGTATGAAGCATTAATATTGACAGGACTCCAAATGACAATAAAATGGAAAATCAAGGACCATCAAGTCTATGGTGATTCCCAATTAGTAATTAAACAAGTTAATGATGACTATGACACTAAGGATGAGAAATTGATGCCCTACAAGTGCATGGTAGACAACTTCAGACTATACTTTGATAATATTTCCATTGAGAAAATACCGAGAATCTAGAACAAAGTAGCTAATGCAATGGCTACAATTGGATCTCTCTTGGATATTCACAGCAATGCCTCACAATATGAGTTCTTGGCGGAACAACTATTGATCCCCGCATTCGATGTCCCTGAAACCAAACTTGTGTGTGAACTTGTTGGTCTTGAATCTCCTTGGTATACAAACATTTATGCCTATTTGCATGACCAAATTATCCCTCCTGACTTGTCCCCTAACCAACACAAAACCTTTATCCAACAAGAATCTAAATATGTCATCATCGAAGACACCCTTTACTGCCATAGTTTAGATAGTACCCTCCTTTGATGTCTCGACTCAAATGAAGCACAAATAGCTTTACAAGAGGTACATCACAGTATATGTGGAGATCACTCTGCTGGTTCGACCTTAGCCAAAAAACTCATGAGAATGGGACATTATTGGCCTACAATGGAACATGATGCTTATCACTTTGTCAAGAAATGTCACCAATGTTAGATTCATGGAGATCTTTTACATGCACCAGCTCAAGAGCTACAACCGCTTACTTCGCCTTGGCCATTTTCTCAATGGGGACTCAACCTCGTAGGAAAGATCCCTCTCCACCTGAAAAGCATCCCTCTCAGCCTTAAGGCCATCTCTCTTAGCGGTGACTATCCTCAACTCTACCTCTAGTGCCTGTACATGCGCCTGTAGCGCAGCTATCCTTTGCTCAGCAGTCCTGTCATCTACTTGAACCTCCTCCCCTGCCTCCTCACCTCCCATGACGATCCTCTCATAGAGGACCCACTCTGCCTCATCTATCTCAGCCTCCTCCTCTCCTCCTACTTGCTCTCCCTGTCCCCCATCACCACTTACCTCGACCTCCATGGCCTCTGGCTGTGCTATCTCCAATATGGGCATCTCTGCGTGATACTCTACTACCTGAGCTTCCACCTCTATTTTTTCCCTAACCTCTAGTCAATCCTCCTCTATCTCTGCCTCCTCTCGGATGGGTGGTCGCTTCCCACCTGCCTGTCATCCTCTATCCTTCCTCTTCGCCTATCTATCTTATCCTCCTCATCCTCCTTGTCCATCACCCCCATCATCCCCCTATCCTCCTCCATCCCCCCATCCTCCATCTCCTCCACCCCTTTGACCTCTGCCTTCCCATTGGCCTCTCAAGCCCCTAATTTTTTTGTCTACTGGCGCTAGATGATGTGGATCTGTGAGCGGAACAAATCTGTGTGCTAACCACTAGGAATCATACTCTGGTGTGGTCCCTACATCAGTGTCCCCACCTCGCCACTCCCAATCTAATGCTTGCATGGCATCTATCTCCTGCTCTGCAGTGGTAATCACAATCTACAGCCCCAGGGATGCACCTCTTATGACGACTGACCATACTCTATTGTACCCACTGGCACCCCCTGTCGCTCACTAAACTGTCACCTGACCCTCTTTGGTAAGTACATCTCAATGATGTGTTGCGACTGCACTGTCCACCCAATTAGATACTTGGGTTGTCGACACCAAGGCAAGTGGTCATCCTCATCTATCCACAACTAACAGGTCTTGTGTACGGTCTCCAATTGAAGCTCACCAATGTGTCTATACCATGCCTCCAATAACCCACATCTCCAACATGTGTCTAGGTCAACGCTCCTTGATACAAATAAGCATATGGCATGCTACCCACTACCTGTGGAACCACCAAAGATCAAAATACTGCTATGTTCTTCCACACCCAAACTATTAGCAAGGTCACCCCGCAGCTCAGACTCTACCCCTCTCTATAGGCAATATCATGTAACTGAAAATAGAGCATGGCCCCCAGACATATACTGTCCCGAATCGAATCATCGATTTGAGCATCTCCCCCCAGCCCACTGGAAAACCATGACCCCTACAGTCAGGGATCATCACTCCGGCTATTAGTGCATAAAGAGCACAATCATATCTGCCATAGGTCTCGTCCAAGGTCTCCCAACAAATCTCATAACCCTGAATACCAAAATTTTCATCATCAACAGTCTCATAGTACTCATATAACACCTGTATCCCTCAAGTGGGGTCATATTGTACCCGCTCACCACAAATGGGTAGCCTCAATATCCTGTATACATCCTCCAAGGTGACTGTCGCTTCCCTCGTCAACAAATGGAAGCTACTCATCTCTGAGTGCCACCGCTCTGCTAGTGTTGTCAACATCCCTCTCTTTTCCCTGATCATGGGCATATAGGTCACATAGAATAAACCTAAGTCCAAAAGTTCCTTTTGCTCCTCCTCACCCAACTGGTCTCACAGTCGGAACACATCTGGTCTAGACTCCTATGTGTAAATAGGAGGAAGACACGCTTGAAATCATCAAGCAACCACTAATATCAATCCTAGACCTTCAATTGACCAATAGAACCTACTTTGACCAAGGAAAAATTTCCTAATTTGGGGAAAGTTTTTAACTAGAAAATTGTGTCACAATTTTCACAAATGTGTCACACATATTTATAATTGGCTCGCAACTACAATTGTGTCACTTGCCTAACACATGCATCGCTTCGTACAACACAAATGTTTCCACCAGTCATTTGTGTCCTTCCCGACTACATATGTGGCTTGAAAATTCAATTGTCACACAATTTTATGCATCACATCACAAATGTTTGTGCCCTACCCCTAATGCAATTGCGTCATGCTGAGGAAATTGCAGTGAACTACTTATCGAATGCATTGAATGCAAATTCAATTGCATCACAAAATCTTGTGACACAATTTCCTGCTAAATTATTTCCTAAGCTAAATGCATGCAAAACAAAAAAATTAAAAGTTGGGCTAGCAGTATGTACTGGGGCGGGCACTCCCTCAGGTCAGTGGTACATCCGGATGCGATATGCACGGTGGGCGGCCTTGGGAACTAGAGACATCTCTGCAGATAAATCGCTCCGAGCTCTAGAAATTTCTAAATTGAGAATGTGAAAATGACCCCTTTTCAAACTCAAATTGTCATTTATAGGTTCAAAATTAGGGTTTTCAACCTGCCTTGCCTATTGGTCGCACCTTTTGAAGCCTTTGACCTTGAATTTGACCCCTTTATTGATCTTGAAACTCAATTTTGTCTTCACCATTGCATTCTTGGTCATCCTTTTGTCTTATTGAGACAATTTTCCAAAATTTTGACCATTTTTGAAAATTTGTCAAATTTTCCTGAGGGGGCATACCTATACCCTAATTTCACTAGGGCATCCTGGGGCACCTTTTGAGTAAATTTATTTTGACACAACATGATGAACTACATTATGTCAAAGAGGGGAAAAATGTAGACACTGAAAAATGTCCTAAGTTTGTGAGCATCATTTTTCTTGGTCGTCATCCTCCCATAATTGAATAATTTTAATTTTATTCAATTATGCTTGATCATATTCGTTTATTAATTAAACAATTTTTAATTATTTAATTAATTCACTTTCTAATTTCTATTTTATCCTAATCAATTAAAATAAATTAATTGCATCACTAACACCCCCTTTCTTCAATAATTAAATAAATCATTATTTATTTAATTATTTATCTTTCATCATTTGTCTATAGTCAGATAATAATAATTATTATTTGACCTTTTCATTCTTCTATAATTAAATAATTGTCAAAGATTATTTAATTATGTGTCATTCTCCCCCCCTTTGAATAAATAATTCAAATAAATTTTATTAATGTCTAATTTCCATCTCCCCATTTAATTAAATTGATTTCACAATTTAATTTAATTAAATGCTCCTTTTTTATTTTCTCCAAATAAATAATTTGGATGAATTATTTATTTGCCACTTGTCCATTTCCTCCATTTCTCCTCCATTTTTGAATAAATAATTTCAACAAATTATTTATGCCTCCCATTTGGTCAAAGATGCCCTGTCATTCATTTCTATCATAGCCATCGGTGTCATAGCTCTTCCATGAATGACATATTCTATTTGCATCAATTCTCAACTGTCAATCTTGGCATCTTTATAGAAACTCGATATTGGTTGTCCATTTCATAACCTCCCTCTCATCCATCCTCGTCCGTGGATCTTGGAATCTTTCTAGATGATCGATCTCGTCCATTCGTTCGAATGGTTGTCTATAAAAGCAGTCTTCCTCTCCCATTTTGTCTCTAACATCCATTTTCTATCTCCAACCTTCTACTTACAATTTGCAGGTATTGGCACAATTTCAACAAAAAATCTTAGGGCAATATTGGCATAAGGAGAAATAGGAGAGCAAGAGAAGTGATTCAAGTGCAAGCATGGGGAGCACTTTTGTTTGATATTTTCATTTACTCATGTTTTTTTTGTTTTCTCTTGTTAGATGAGGTTAATAGCTTAGAGGTGTTTGGCTATCACTTTATCTAGGCTAGGAAACTTTACCCCATCTTACAGTTGGAATTTTTTTTATGAATCTCAACTAAGCCTCCAAATGATGTGCAATAGACCCCTTAGGTTGTTGCAAGAACCACTCAAGTTCTTGTCTACCTTTTATATGAGGAAATAAATGGAGTAGGTACATGTCTTCATGTGACACTTCTTGGCTTAATATAAAAAACTCTTTGACATGTTCTCTAGGATCAGCCTTCCCTTTTTATTTATCATACTTTAAGATCTTAGGGAGAAAATAAAATTTGTAATATAGAGCAATCAAAAGGATAGGGACATAACTCCTTAAAGATATATATTTTGTGGGTATTTCCTCAAATTTATTTGATTGCATATTTCATGGCTTGACATTCTTGTTTAAAAACTGAGCTAAGTAATGGTAGAGGATATTAGATTGTATTGATGTGAGTTATGTTGAGAGTATTAAATTTTGGGAGATGTGATATGTTTGTGTTGGTGTGTGTGACCTAGAGAATTGAGGTCAAATATTAGCATGGGAACCAAGGATGATCATCTTAGAGGTAGAAATATGGGAATTTCATTGGTTAATTGTAATGAGGATATTTTTAATTGGGAAGCATGTTGTTTAGCCCTGATCATGTGGCTAGACTAATGGATGGGGTATATTGGGTTTTTTTGGTTAGAGACTCATGTTATTCATTATTCATGGTCCTCTTGTGTTTCCTTTCTCTTGATGGTAAGAGAATGTTTAGTTTGGGGTATAATTGTGTGGTCTAGATGAAGGTTAGTATGGGAATGGTCATGATATGTGGGGTCAAGGAACACTATGTTGTTAAGGATGGAGAGGACATAATAGGTGGTAATTTAGCCATAGATTCAATTAATTTCCTTAGGATTGCATCTTTTTTTTTATTTCAATAAATATATTCATGAGGTTGTGTCCTTATTTAGATTTAAGGAGGTTTTTGGGATTAAGAGTGTACTTAAGTTCATTAGGAATGCCCTCACTCGTATCACTATTTTCATAAAAGGGTCAAGATAGTTCTCCTAGGAAAGGGAACTATTCTATGAGGGATTGACTATGGAAGGTATTTATTCAAGAATTATAAGTTTGGCGCTTTTTCTTTGTGATAGATGAGATTATACTTGATTTAAGGATTTGATATGGAAAAGGATGGGCATTGATGTTTGATGAGTTGGATTTGGATTAAATGAGTGGAAAAGAGGGAAAAAATTTAGAGTCAAAGTCTAAAGTGATGGTTGGATTGGATGATTATTTTGGAAAGGGATATTAAATCCCAAATCGATGATAGACTTAGGTGATATTATGGATGATTTTGACATGACTTAGATAAATTGGATGGATAGGATTAATCCCAAAGGTGGAAATACATGGTTGGATAAACTATGTGGATGAAAGGGTTATTTTCTAATCTTGGACTATGAATGTGACACACTTTTGGACCTAGATATGCTTATATTTGATCAATATTTTTCAACCTAAATATGGTTTTAGAGTTCCAAATGACATGGATTATGTGCCCTAAGATAATTAAGGGTCCCAAAGGTTGGTGGTTAGGCCCTACAATAGTTAAGGATTCTAGATGATGGATTGGGAAGATTTTTTATTAGAAGGAGGATCCAAAGGCGTGATTTAAATTTCCCAAGGATTTATTTTGAAGATGGTAAGGTGTTGGATTATGAATATATGAGTGGATTATATTATGAGATGTGAAGGGAAGAAAATTGAACATACCAAAATTTTGGACATGTTTCTTCCATTAGATTAGTTAAAAAATTTATCATAATCCCAAAATTCATGACCTAAGATTTTAAATAAAATATGGTTCAAATATGAGGAGTTGAATATTACAATGAATAAAGTGGATAGTATTTTTTAGAAATTTTCCACTTATAATTTTAAGGAAACATAGACTAATTTTTGAACTAATAATATAGAGTGGTTCATAGTTGTGGTTTTGAAATAGGAGTAGGGAAGGGGAGATGAGAGATAATTATGTTAGTAAAGGTAAGAGCATAGTGAGGGTTTTAATCGAGGGGTTATATCAAAAGGATAAAATGAGGTTTCATATGATGAGGAATCCTCATGATATTTTGCATCCAAGGTGGACATTTCCATGATTACAATATCCTTCAAATGGGATCCTAAGAAGAACACAGTTAAATTTTGAGGGAGAGAGGTCATTTCACAAAAGTGAGGAGCTAGATTCCTTTGGAAAATAATTATTTTAGAGGATTAATTTTTGATAGACGAATGGAGGAAGGGGTATAAACTATATGGGGAACATTATCATGGGTGTTAGCAATGGAATAATAATGGGAAACATCTCCCTTATCAAGAAGTATGACTTGTAATTGAGCATCATTGAAGAAAATCTAGTCCATGGGGGGATTTACATCATGAGGAGGGGATAAATTCTCTATAGGGGAACAAGAACATTCAAACTATATATAGCATATTATAATGGAGGGGAAATTTTGTACTTAAATGTTGGGAATTTTACTACTCCAAGGTTTCTTCCATAATATTCGATTCAATAGGGTGAATATCTACTTACAAGGAACTTAATTTTGCAATCATTCTTTTATGCTCAACTACATCATCACTAGTGTTTTCTTCGAGCCTCTATGATTTGGTTCATTTCTCAATTTATAAAAGGGAAAACATAATTTGTTATTTGGAAATAAATTTGGGATTCAATTGGTATCATATGCTTAATATGTTCTTTGGAAACAAATTTGGGAATCAATGGGGAATATATGCATATCTTAAATGGTTGAATGGTTTAACGGTCATACCATATTATTATATTATTTACAGGCATATGATAGTTATTATTATTTTAAGTATAACAAACGAATATAATGATTCCATATAGAGGAAAAAATCAAGCATTCAAATAAAACAAAATGGCTTTTGCAAGATAATATATGGTTTTTGGCAATCAATGAGTGGATTTTCATGTGTGCTTAGGTGTTTTAAATCATGGTTTGATAGAACACCTAATCTTTTAACATCAATGACTATTTTAAAATACATGTTTATATTTTTCATTGATTGGAATAAATTATTTTGATCAATCATATGTTGTAAATCTAGCTTACAATTTAAGTAATCGAACTTGCAATCCACCAACAAAATTCAGACCTTACTATTTTATTCCTTGACATTCTTGGTATGGGGATGTATATAATCATGTTTAAAAGGAAAGAAATAAAGGAAACTAATTAAAAATCAAACTTAAAACTTACCTGGAGCATTAGGAAGCCTGAACAGTTGTAGAGTTATTATAGGGTTTGAGATAATTCCTTGAGGATGAGCGAGTTCCGAGCGAAATGGCCAGGCCCAATTTTTTTTTAATTTAATATTTTCAGGTTTTAATTGAAATATATTCATGCATAATACTTTTTGCCAAAAAAAAATTGACTGATTCCCATACGCCACATAGGTTGCCACTTGGTTTTAGCCAAAATATGTTTGATCAAGTAGTTTTTAACCAAAAACTATTCAATAGAAACTATTTAGTTGGCTGAAAATGTGACATAGGTTTGTACTTTTACCCAAAAAGAGTAGCAAGAACATGCAAAGAAATGTGATGGTAATAGGGTTGAATAAGGGTTTGCATAGAAGAGGTAGATAAGGTGGCTATTTGATGTTGTAGGTTACCTATGTTCTACATGTGTTAGCTTATAATAGGGTTTGCACTATGTAAAGGGGATGGGATGCCAACAAATACAACAATAGAATAAGAGGTTAAATTATGAGGGAAGGACTTGAAAACCAAAGTGGATGGAAGTTACAAGTTGCCCACTTAGAAATCCAATGTTCATGTCTTGTGAAAGCAAGGTGAATTTGAAATATGAATCATGTATCACCCTCAACTATACAATGTTAGTGACTATATGTGTGTTTAACAATATACGAATTATTGGAACTAGTATAGAGAAATTTTATTTCTAGATACATTGGACTAGGAGTCATGAGTACCTTCGAGGTATGACTTTATGGAATGGATATTTCTATGAATGATATGTTCCAACCCCCAAAGGAACTCAAGACCTTCAAAATTATTATTTATAATGTTATGAAGGGCCTTGACTAGAAGAGCAATAGAGTTAGAGATAATCTCACCTTTTAAGCATTTTGAAAACATCCAAGGTATTGATCAAGATCCTTCACCTTGGAGTGAGAGACATGCAATGTGGCCTCATAGTTGAAGTTGACATATGTATCATGGAAAATGGTTGTGGGGAAACTAGGTTAAATATTTATTGTGGAAATAAAAGGTAAAGTAATTGTTAGTTGATCAAAAGGAAAGCTATTAAAATTTGGACTAGATCTGATAGGGTTGGTTGTTGTTCATGAGAATAAGAAATTTTAAAGTGGAAAATTAATCAAGTTTAAAACTTGTGAGATCATTTGGCAAAGGAAGCTATAGTCTCTTTCACTAGGTTAAATTTCATACACTACACAATTAATATTTTATTAGATTTTAGTCGGTATTTACATTTTACACTATCTATATGTCTATTTCTGGATTTTTTAATCTTCTATAGTCACCTAGATATATGTGTTTAGATTTGTGTTAATTCTGCATGGTATCAAAGTTGATCTAGTGTCTTTATCTTATTTGTCTTCTTTGATAAATAGATATTTTAATCAAAATTTAAGAGAGTAATTATATCAAATTATGAGAGGGTTTATCTTTTTTTAGATGAATCTTGGGTCCTAATGGATCAAATCTAAGCTCACCACACTATTTAGAAGGCTTAGGAAAGACAAGATTGCTTTTCATTTCAATAAAATTTAAGATTAGGAAGCTGAGTTGACCATAAGGGTTTGATCATTTAATCTAATATACAACTTGTTTTTGGAGAACTTTTAGACCAAATGGACCTTTCCATTGCCTCCAAATAGCCTGAAAGCGCACATTTTCATATAAAATTTTTAGGTTCAATACTAGAAGAATATGAGGCAAAAAAATCCTTCTCAATTAAATGACAATCATATAGTTTGTATACCATATGATTTACAAGAAAAAAAAATTACACATGTGCTTGTGGGTAATGTTCTAGTGGCAATGCTTACCATGCCACCACCACTCATAGCAACAACAACAACTAGTGTCATGGAGTTGTAGTGAATCAAGACCACCCCTCCCTCCTTTGTACCACCTAGGTCAAAAGAGACACCACCATTTGCTTGCTCTCCATAGGAAAACCACTATATTGATGAGTAAGCTATGCATTACCTTTTAGTATTTTTTCATGCAACTTTGATTAGTTTTGATCATGGTGAAAATTTTGTGAGATTCAAAAGACACTTAAGGGAATATTTTGACATGGAATAATACTTAGTGGAATCTAAAAACATTCTCTATTGGCATCATAATTTCTTCCCTCCTAGCCTGACCCTTCTCTAATGTGGTTTTGATTTTGTTGTTAAAATTCAAAGGATTTTTTCTTGTTCATTTTCCTCCTTTTTGTGATTTTTTTATATGGACACATTTTTCATGAACTTTATAGTGGTGTAGATGGTTCCTAATTTTTTTTGTTTATTTTTTCCAAAAATAATAGATTTGCATAGGTGATGTTGAGTGGTTTTCATTTTGACAACTTCAAGGGCTTTGTTTGAACTTATACATTAGCATTTTTTGGTAAAAAAAATTTAAGTGTATGATTTTCTCTATAATTTTTATGGTGTAGTCTAATTTATTTTATTCTATATCAAAATTGATAGTTTCAACTCTATGGCCTATTTTTGGATTTTTTAATACATTGAGGTCAAGACCACTTCATTGGTTTATAAAGTGAAAACTCTAATCACACTAATTATAAAGTACCATCATCATATTTTACTAGGGGGATTTGTGATTGTGTGAATTTAGGGGGATAATATTATGGCAGTTGTTTACTTTTAGTTCTTATTGTGTGTTCTTGCAATGGGGAAAACACAAGTTGAAATCTTAATTCCATATAACTATTCCTCATGGAAACAAGAAATATAGAATTCTCTAAGTGAAAATGTTTGCATTGGATATATAAATAAAACAATTGTTTAATCTATTAATGCTAGTGTTAAAGCACTATGGTAGATAAACTATAAGAAATCTCTTGGTCATATTTTCTCTTTAGTATATTTTGGTTTATAATTTCATATTGAAATATGTAAAAAAATTACAGAGGCTTGGGATGCTATTAAAAAATTATATGGTTAATTTAACAAGATTAGGGGATATCAAATTGGCAATGATTTGTTGAATCTTGATCCTAAAAATTTTAACCACATCCAAGACTACTTCTCAAAGATAAAATAACTAAGAACAAAACTAAAGGACTAAAAATTTGTAAAAGAGGATTTACAATTAATTATGAATGTGTTATCTAAGCTTGGTCCTCAAATTTAGTATTTGTTTCTATCTTTCACATGAATTGGTTTTATACCAAAGCTACATATCTTGAGCCTATATTTGATGCATTTTCTAATATTCTAATCTAAGATAAAAATAAATAAAAAATAATTCAAATGAGCCTCATCAAGTCTTATAAGCCAAAATCATCAGTGGCTAATGAGCCTAAAGTACATAAAGAAATAGGGAATCCTAAAAATATACAAAAGAAGAAAAATAAAAATAAAGACAATTCACAATCAAATTTTAAATCCTCTCCCTAATATAAAATCATCTAAAAAATAAAAACCTATTAGGTCCCAAACCAAAATCCTAGACTAAATTCTCCTTTCAAGGTTAGTGGTTGTCATAATGAAATTGAGAGCAAGGTTCATCTGCAAATAATGGATGGTTAAAGAGCAATTTATTAGAGTGGGTTATCTCTCCTACACTTTGACCTCAACTTAGACTCAAGAGAGTGTTCCTAAAGGTGTACCTAAACAAGTATTTGAATAAAAATTAACAACCAAAATGATAGGAATGAAACCCAAATTGCATACTTTACCCTAATATTTTTCACTAGTTCATGTAAGAATAGTTGCATAATACCTATATATAGCTTATTCAATGTGCAAGAATGATCCACACAAAATGAATTCTTTCAAGTTTCACTTAAGATGATTCCCTAGTTATAATAAGAAACCATGAGTGTACACCAACTATTTTTATTTCTTGCTCAACTGGTTAATGTTTTAATTTATTTTAAAGAGTTTGTCATTGGCCAAGTGCCTATCTATTGGGTACAAAGTCACAATTATCAAACTAAAAAAAAATGGAAAGATAAAGAACAATAGTTGTGTATTTGCGTACATCAAAATAATAACATCAATATACAAAACAAACTTAATCATCTATAAACACACTATATAAATCTATTTTAAATGTGCAAAAGGACATTATAAAGCTTCTAATATATTACAATGTTGTTACATTTGTCAAAATTATATTTCAATCATACCAATAAATGTGGTAAGAGAAACTCTAACTAAGAAGAGCTCCCTAAAAATATACAAGCATTCATGGAGATATTCAAATACATATGCCATTTCATATTTATATATCCTTGAAGAAACATAAAATATTGATCAAAATAGTTAGGACTAATAAAACTTATCCCATAGAAATATTTTGGCATGTTCATAGGCATCTAAGAACAACACAACAACAAATCTCTCTCAAAATTATCAAAACATATTTTGATATTTTTTAGTAGGCATAACCCTAAAATACAACATTGTAGCAACTATCAAATTGATGATCTTAGCAAATCTCACTCAAAATTCATCCAAAATGGATGCATTATATAATCTCAAGTATATTTGGGAAGATGCAATAATACCTATGCATTCATAGCATGGATAGGGATATATCAAAATAATTGTGACCTATATTTATTTTAGTGCCTTGAATAGTTTGAAAACCAAGGATAACTTTAAGAAACCCCCCCCTTGGTGAAGGTGTAAAATCTTGGCGAATCTTGTATACTTCCCGATAAAAATATTAATTTTATTGGCAAAATTTTTCAATTTTTTTAGGAAAAAAAATATCAATTGGAAAATATTTTCTAATCGCTAGAAGTTTGTGGAAAATCCCAGTGAATTGAATTTTTTTTTAATCCTATAAAATATTTTCATTGGCGATTAAAACCTTTTTTCAAACCAATAAAATATTTCCATTGGTGAATAAACCTATTTTCAAAATAGAATTTTATTTTTTTTGTTGGCGATTAAAACTTTTCTTCAAACCAAAAAAAATATTTCCATTGGCGAATTAAGCCTATTTTCAAATGAATAATTTTTCTTTGGTGAATTAAACATAATCTCAAACTAATAAAAAAAATTTAGTGGCAAAATTTAGTTTGCAAAAATATCAAATTCCGGGACAAAGTTTTTGCACATTCAAATTCCTTCATAAAGTGTCTAAAATGGGGACAAGTGTCTACATATTTATTATTTCTGAAGCCAAATTTCAGTGCAAAATAATATAACCCATGACCGTTCGATGATTTTTTGATGGACGACTATAGTTTCATTTCGGAAGCAAATCTCTGAAGCACTAGACTTGTGAATTGAAACCTATGGAATAACACTAGAACCGTTAGATTTCCAGAAATCAATGGTTGAGATTTTATTACTTATTAAATCACTTAAAGTCATGATAACCAAAATAATATTTTATCGTTAATTGGTTATTGGCAATTGAAGGTTGCTTAAGTTATAACTTAAGCCTTTGGAGTCATCATGGTGACTGACCCCTCGACCTAGGCGAACGATGGGTTTGAGAAATGAACAGTCGAGATAGGGTGATGTGGGTCAACCTTGACCGCTCCCCACCAGCCCATGGGGGACCCACCTACATCTCTCATCCCTCAACGAGGAAGCGGGGAAGTGCCACATGGAACGATCAAAATCGTCAAAGGAACTATAGCAAGGTGCGAAATATTAAGGAACTAGTGTTAAAGCCTGCACTACTAAAGGATCCTTTTAAGCACATGTTTTTTTTATAGTTAAATAATTGCTATATGTGGCAATACCCTGTATTAATCAAAAAGATTTTTTACATTCCTCAGATGGGATCAGACGCTTGACCAAGTCACTAGGGACTCATCCTAGCGGTATTCATAATGAAGCCTTCATTTCTACAAAACATTATAGACCTAAATATTGAATAGACTGACATTGGACACTTATACGGACTACAAACAAACCATCACAAACCAAAATGACCTTCCACAGACACCAGATTATGCATTGTTGTAGCCAACCTCATTCTTCTTAGCTTTGATTGCATTTAGAATCACCAAAAAATCACCACTGCATGCACTATGGGCAGGATGGTTTGCTCGTTCCTCCCAACTCCTGGTGTCATTCACTACCCATTCTTCACCAGTGCCTAGCTTCCAATCCTCCTCATCCGAAGACCACCTTTCCTCATCGAGAGCTTCCACCACCACAAACGCCTTCACCCAACCCTTCGACCGGTCTTTGAGAATTTCAGCCACATGCAGAAGAAGTTGATACACCTATCAATCTCCCCACACCAGTTTTTGAGAGATGCATGGTTTAGTGAGTGCACCAGGGAAAAATTTGGTACTGACCATTCATTCCCATGAGCCTTGTAGTAGTGCAATGGAAGAGGGGTCATGAAATTTCCCTCAATGTTGTCCAGTGTTGTGTCGATATTTTCCAACAAAGAGTGTTCAAAAATCATTTTGCATAGCTTCTTCCCCCAAGATTTTGAGACACCCATGTACACGAGCATTGCCAAAAATATGACAGGTATTTTTGAATTCCCCCTGAGCTTGTGGGTAGCCAGTAGCCAGCAGAAATTCTGGGCCCAAAATACCCTTCACTTTTTGGAGCACCAATGGGTGCTTGGACACCATTATCCCTTTCAGTCGTTTCTCAGTGATTTCACCATGGAAAGCATTATGTTGCTTTGTGGAATTCAGAAGTAGAGAAGTCTATATTGCCCCTTAGTGTTTTTCAAGAGCGCTAAGCCAATTTGAGAAAAATGAGCACAACCCCTATTTGTAGCAAAACCTCTCGCAACCTTATGGAGACCATACCAAGAAATGAAAACCAACATGTCATGCATTCTTTATGCACAGATACTTTTGTGATCCTGCCACACATTCCCCTAATCGAATTAACCTAGAAATTAATGCTGAGTGATGCATCCATCTTGTCATCTATCATGGACATACCTTTTAAGCACTTGTTTTAAAGGTAAGCAAGACATCTTAATCTGGGTTGTCCATCTAGTCTGAGGGTTATGCACAGGTGAATGGTCTTAAGGTAAAGAGCACATAGATGTGAGTGTTAGATTTAATATGGGTTGCTCCTCGCTTCCCCATTGCTGAAAGTTACACATGGGTTAAATCTACCAGGCAATCGGGGAGGCCAAAACATGGATTTTCTCGCAAGTAACTTGGAATAATATTGTCACAATTTTTTCAAAATAATATTGTCACATCAATGATTAAGGATTCAAGTGGTGAATTAAATGTCAATTGTCACATTAATGATAGTGGTGAATTTAAAAATGTTAAGTGTGAGTATTTTTTATGTCATACTCATTGTTGGGTGGTGATATTATGGAGTTTTCATGGCGTGCCATGCTACCCAAATGTTTTTGGGAGAAAAGAAGGGACGATGCATACAATAAACGAAAGATGGGTATGGTTTTTACAATTCCTTATGTGCAGGTTGAGGATGTTATAAGAATAATTGTGGGTAGGGAATGGCTTCAAAACAACCCCTTTGCTTTATATTCTGAGGTAGCTTCATCTTTCTTGTCCAATTGCATGGACATTTTGCTTGATAAAGATTTGGTGAAGACACTGGCAATATGTTATTTGCATCCTTTCATTTACTCTATTTCTTCATTGGAGTTGGAATTGGAGCATTACAATTTTGAAAGTGGGTTAGTGCCTATTGGTGGAATCTTTCAGAAAGTGGAATTGCATGCTTCTATAGTGCAGGCTCTTGCCTTGGTTAATATGAGATGGGGTCTGCTATGTGATACAAAAAATGAATCATTAAAGAGTCTGGAGCTTTGGAGGAAGGTTTTGGGTGATTCACTTTGCTTCTCTATTGTTACTTTGCTAAATTCGACTCACCTTCTACTCAAACACCCGGTCGATGGCCTCAACTAATGATTCATTTTCTAATGATGTTCCTATTTAGGAGATCCAACATGTTGATACTTTTTCCTTCACATCAGTTTATTCCATGTTGTTGCTTTTCATTCTACTAATTAGTTCTATGTGGATAATGGATGCAACAATGAAAATTGGTGGGTATTCAATTGATTGTATCAGCAATGCTATCTTATTCTTCATCTTGTTTGTGATGAGTCAGATGATCAGAATCCTGGCAAGGTGGACAAATGATACTAGGCAAGTGAGGCAACAATTCCCTCACTTCAATTCTATATAAAACTAGACTTTTGGTGGTCCAAAAGCTTCTCAATTGGGAGGAATGATCTAGGAGGATCTAGAAGACCTAAAATTTCATAGTCTCAGAATCAGACAAAATTGGCATCATCACATAGAGCTTGTTGATGCGATCCTGATGCAACTTGAATCACCTCAAAAGGAGATCATATGTGAAAGATATGCTCGGTCAAAGTTTCGTCAAAATAGGGGTTCCATATGTTGGATACTAGGTCAAAAAATGATCATTTCAAAATAAAACAAGGAAGGTGTCAAATTGAAGGGCTCGTCAAGATGATTCTAAGGTCGCTTGTTTCGCATCAAACGAAGCTCATACACAAAAGATATGGCCAGTCAAAGTTTGTGAGGAAATGGGTTGACCAGGACCGTACAACTGTTGATGTTAGCATGCTGACATGGCATCCATACAGATGGCATGGCTCATTTTGCAAGCGTGGACCAATCAGATGCTGATATGTGACATCCATACGATGACTTGGCATTGGAGTCAACAACACAACTAGCAATGGGACCATGTATAGTTAGCATGACACATGTCTTCAATGGAAAATCAGAAAATGCCATGTGGACCAATGGAATGGTGCCACGTGGCACCTCCTTGTCTTCTCGAGCGTCATTTGAAACTATTTGTAAAATATTTTTTTGGGGGTCAAACCCCCAACCTTTCACTTACAAAATTCCCGCTCAACCACTACACCACCCGATATCTTTAGGACATATAGGCGAAAGTTTCTATTTAATTAATGGTTGAAGTTCTTCCAAGATAAATGGGGAGGCTGACGGATCGAATTGCCAACCTCCCCCATAATACTCTGTGCCCCTACTATTGCCCCTGGTGAACCCTTCGGCTATACATGCGAAGGTGTTTTTGTTTAATGAAGATAGCGGTGGTAAAGAGTGAAAGGAGAGCGTCTGGTAAACCGAGTCCCCCCCTAATATAACTATTAAATATTTCAAAAGCCAATATTAAAAGAATTAAAAGGGGATTTTAAAGATATCTAAGAATATTTTTAAAAAATATTTAAAGGGAGATATAAGTTTGTTTTAAAGATTGATTTTTAAATAAAAATTTCTATTAAATTTAGGAGATATGGGGGGATATTGAAATATTATTGTTACCCTGTAAAAGAAATGTAAAAATTGTATAAAAGGGGGTGATTTTGCTCTTGTAAATTTTTTTGGAAGGGGCAATTTTTCTTAAGAGGAGAATAGGCATTTTGGAGGTTTAGGCAAGGAAGAAAACTTGGAGAGTGTTAAATGCTCAAAGACTTTGTATATTGTAATTCTTTAAGTGTAACTGGGATTTAGAGGCATTCAAAGCCTATCCATTGGATGCAAGTAGAGGAGAATGAAAAGGGTCTTTAGGTGTTGAGAGAGATAGTGAAGAAATTGTAATGCAGGTCTGAAGCTTGGATGGTGTACATAAGCAGTTAAAGCTTGGCATCATAAATAAGGCGGTTCCACATTGAGAAGCGGACCCAAAGATGTAGCCCAAACACATGGGTGAACTTCGTTAACAAATTTCTTGTTGTCTCTCCATTCTCTCTATTATTCCTTTCAACATCTTAATTCCTTCTTTGAATTTTAATTATGATATTTAAGTAATTAGTTAATGTTTCATTAATTTGGGTAAAGAGTTAAGTGAACACACTGCTGTAATTTCAACGGTTAAAGAAAATAACCACACAATTTTGTTTTATGATTGGGGAAAATTTGTGATTAGGGTTAAGTGCAAGTATTTTGTAAACCTTTTTAATTACAGATCAATGTTGTAATGGTTTTATGGGAATTGTGTGATGTGATCAAAATTTATAAATGTGCTATGTAAACATATTATTTTGTTGTGGAGAAATTAAATTTTTAATATGGTTTGTAATATATTATGTGTGTGACCCTAGTTGGTTATATGACCCCTTGCTCGGGGATGGGTTGAAATTAACTATGGTTGAGTGAAGATCCCATTGGTCAAAGTGGTTTTTCTTTGTTGATTTTTAGGTCTATGTGAAAGTTTGAAGACTAACTTGCAATTTACCAAATCCTTTGTTCACAAGAAAAGTTTTATGAGGGTCATTATGGAAATTATGAATTATTGAGTGTCATGGATGTATTGTAAATCAATATTTTCAAATGTGAAATTTGAATATGTTTTTATTACATTAGATTA